>PVKA01020808.1:0-39740 GCA_004027165.1 Ctenomys sociabilis
CCATCTGCCTGCCCACCGTCCATCCGTCCGTCCGTCCGTCCGTCCGTCCATCCATCCATCCATCCATCCATCCATCCATCCATCCATCCATCATCCATCTACTCTTCTAATCACAGATGCTTTCTGAGTTTCCAATGTGCCCCAAGGTCCTCGGCCAAGCATTGCCAATGCCCTTTGAGATCACCCTGGGCTGCTGCCCCAAGGAAGCTTACATTTGGGAGAAAAGACAAAAATAAAGAGCAAAATATCAGGCCTTGACTCCTGTGAAGACGGGCAGGAAGTGAGGACAGGGAGCTAGACGGAGCAGGTTCTGGTTCCTCCCGGCCGCCACTGGCTAGGAGGGAGGCTGCTCATCCTCTGGTCCCCAGCTCTCCCTTCTCGATTGGCAGATGTGAGGAGCAGCCCCAGCTCCCCAAGCCCCTCCTGTGGAGCCCCGCGTTCCTCAGGCTGAACGTGGCTTGTAGAGTTCTCAGCATGGCCTTTCTGCCCGTGGCCGACTCCTCCCGGCTGTCAGCCCCACAGCTGGGCCCCACTGCTGAGGACCAGCACACCCTGGCTGGCGCGACCTGGGTCCCCACCCTGGGTCCCCACCCCACTCCGACGTGCCAACCGATCTGTCCTTCTGCTTCAGAACACATCTCGAGTGTGTTGCCTCTCCTCAGCTGCCCTCATGTGCTGTAGCAGCTGCAGTAGCCCCTTGCAGGTCGCCTGCCCCCGCACCCGCATCCACGGCACGCCACTAAAATCCTGTCACTTCCCTCCCTTGCTTGGCTCTCCCAGTAGCTTCTCACTGGGGTTAGAATGAAGACTCGGGCTCTTCCCTGCCCCACCCCTGCTGTGCTCGCAGCCCTGCACCCTCCGCCATGGGGCCTTTGCACACACTGTCTTCCTGGTACTGACTCCGGTCTTGGTGCTGCTGCTTCTTCCCTGTCGAGGGCACTGGCTTCTTGCTGCCCGCCCATCCTCTGCCGAACCTTCACATTCCTCCTGTCCTTTTACATTTCCCGTTTCCCCTTCTAGGACTGTGCCATCTAATACGGTAGCCGTGACTAAAGTGACATGAAGAATTCCCTCTCCGTGTCCCTCTGGCTGCATTTTCCCTGCTCCGTGGCTACCGGGCTCCCACAGCTGCTGAACAGGACAGCATTCCCATCGTGGCAGAGAGTTCTAGAGCAGGGGCTTGCTGCTCCCGGCTGTGCCTTGGGCACTGGGTGTTCCTGGGTGCTGGGTGGCTGGATGGGTTACCTGGGCTGGACAGCGCTGCGTGCGGCCTGGGGGGAAGGGAGGGGAGCCGCCACTTCCTTGAGACTGCTGCTCTGGGGCATCGCGTGTCCCTGTCAGTGTCAGGGACCTGATGTCGTTTGCACTTCTGCCCAGGCACGTGCCAGTGGGGTCCTAGCTGGGAACTGTATCATATGCCTACAGCCGGTACAGCTGTTTGAAGGCTGGTGGTGGGTTAGAGCAGGTGCACCAGCTTGGGAATGACCCGCAGTGCCAGGAAGGGCAGTCGGCAGCCCCCCCCCCGTCCGTGTGGTCAGCCTTCCAGCCTTCCAAGGGTGCTGATGTGGACCCAGGCTGGAGGTCCACTACCCGGGGCCTCGTGCCACCCGCGCCCTGGCCTTGTCACCGCGGTGCTTGGCACGGATTTGAATTTCCTTCCTCTCTGCAGGCCAGAAGCACCTGTGTGTCACCAGCCTCCTGATCTGCCAGGGTCTGCTCTGGGTGGGCACTGACCAGGGTGTCATTGTCCTGCTGCCTGTGCCCCGGCTGGAAGGCATCCCCAAGATCACAGGTGAGCTGCAGGACGGCTGCAGAGGTGGCGGGCGGAGGTCAGCTGTGTGTCTGGATGTTCATGCTTCCTGTTGGGCAGCGAGGGGCCCAGCCTCTAGCTTCCTGTCATCTGAGTGGTGCTTCCAGGGCCACAGCCCCATTGCCTCATGTCTTCTTTCCGAGTCAGTTTTCCAATCTAGCAAATGGGCACAGGGTGCACAGACTGACCAGATGACCTGTGGACTAGTTCAGGCATCTGAGGATGGTACAGTCTCCTCTGGGACTCTTCTGTTTCTTTCCCAGGCAGTTGTTCCCGAGATGAAATAACCAAGGGTCCCTAGGGTGGTTCCTCATGAGGACCATGTACAGATGTCTGTCTTACGATTAGAGGACACTGTGCCCTGACCTGGGGCGCTGGGACCCAGGACAACAAGGGCGAGATTAGGGAGGACCTCTGATAACTGGATGCTAGAGCTCTGGGCCCCACCTCCCTTTGCCCTGACAGGGTGACAGTGGGGCCTCCTCCAGCCACTGCTGGAGTGCAGGGGTGAGGAAAGGACAGGATCCTCTGCCAGGGACACCCTTTCCTAGGTTTCCACATGCCCTGTCTCCGAGATTCTGCCTGGTGGGCCTGGGGTGCAGGGACCAGGAATGCAGGGGTCTCAGAGGGCAGGGTAGCCCAGGCTTGGGGGAAGGCAAGGGCCAGAGGGAGAATAGCTCCCCACAGGTGGACCAGGAGGACCTTGCTGCTGCCAGGCTGGAGCTGGGCCTTGAGGAGGGGCTGCACTGGGCAGAGGCGGAGGCTTAGGCAAAGGCCTGGGCCAAAAGGAAGCTCTGGACCGATGAGTCTCCCATCACCAGGCGCCCCGGGGCTGAAGCAGGCCACTGTCCCTCTGCTGGTGGCAGCTCTTACACATGGAAAACCAGTCCGTGGGCCTCTGGGTAGGCCCAACGTAGACTGCAGTTGTCCCTTCCAGCCTATGTACAGTCCAGCCTGGGGGAGGAGACCGGAGGAGCCCGCCTAATGTTCTGGCCTTGGCCCATTTCCCACAGGTAAAGGCATGGTGTCCCTCAATGGCCACTGTGGGCCTGTGGCCTTCCTGGCTGTGGCCACCAGCATCCTGGCCCCTGACATCCTGCGCAGTGACCAGGAGGAGGCGGAGGGACCGCGGGCTGAGGAGGACAAGCTGGACGGGCAGGCCCAGGAGCCGGCACCCGCACCTGAGAGCCACATGGGCCGGGAGCTGACCCGCAAGAAGGGCATCTTGCTGCAGTACCGCCTGCGCTCCACGGCCCACCTCCCCGGCCCTCTGCTGTCCATGAGGGAGCCCACCCCTGCCGACAGCTCGGCCCTGGAGCACAGCGAGGAGGACGGCTCCATCTACGAGATGGCCGATGACCCCGACGTCTGGGTGTGCAGCCGACCCTGCGCCCGGGACGCCCACCGCAAGGAGATCTGCTCCGTGGCCATCATCTCCGGCGGGCAGGGCTACCGTAGCTTCAGCAGTGCCGTGGGTGGCAGTGGGAGGCCGGCCCCCTGCGGGGAGACGGACAGCACGCTCCTCATCTGGCAGGTGCCCCTGGTGCTCTAGCCTGTGCCCCGGAGGACGCAGCTGCAGCCGCGCGGCAGCCGCCCACCTGCAGCCCAGCCAGGCCCAGGGGTCAGCCCTCCCGGGGAGCGCTGGGAGGAAGCCGCCCCAAGGACCTGCGCAGAGCTGAGTGACAGGCCTGGATTCTCCAGAAACTGCCTTGGCAGAGCTGAGGAAAGCCTCATCATTTTGGAAAAATAAAATTCAGTGCTTTAGAGAAGGGTTTTAGGGTTTAGGGAGAAAAGACACATCTGGAGGAAAAGGCCTTTTTAAAAGCAAAAACCACAAAACCTCACAACTGTCTGGCGAGCCTGGTACCACTGGTACGGGCCACGCGGCCCTCTGGGAAGGGTGTGTACGAGTGAGCGAGCACGTGGGCTGGTGTGTGAATATCTATAAATACGTATATATGGTATATATTATATGTGTATAAATACAGTCTGTACATATTGGAGCTCTGGGAGATGCTGGAATAAAAGGCAAGACATACATTGGTGCTTGGATGAGGGTTTTTATCCTTGAGCTTGTGATTGGGGTGATGCAGAGAGAAGCTGAGGGTGGGGCCAGGACCCTCGGGGCCGGCAGGCGGGCAGGAGGCCAGGCGCATGCGCGGTGGGGGCCTGCTCAGGAAATGGGCTCCGAACTGTGCTGTCCAGCGTGGTCCCCAGTAGCCACGTGTGGCTGGTTAATTTCCCAATTAATTAGAACTAAATCAAATTTAAAACTTGATCCCTCAGTCACTTTATCCATGGCCACATGGGGTGAGCGGTGACAGGACAACTCAGACTGGCCACTTTTGTCATGGTGGAAAGCCCTGTCCTCCTCAAGATAGGCCACCTCCTCTTTGCCGGAGGGGTCTGGGAAAAGGCTGGGGGGCCCCAGCTGTGGAAGGGCATGGAGGCAGGTGACCTTGGTGTGGAACGGTGCAGGCCAGCGAGGGAAGAAATACTGAAAGGCTGCTCAGCATCTGGACGTCCCGTGCAGGGCGTGGTCCGGGCACTGTGGTTGCCATGACAACAGGATGGGGCAAGGCGTAGGCTGCCCTGAGGATGCAACGCGGGGGGGGGGATGGGGGGGGATGGGGGGGGCTGCTTCCCACTTCCAGCTCAGTCTTAGCTAAGAGTTCTAGAGCTGCTCAGAACTCAGTTCTGGAGCCTGCCTACCACTCCCCAACTGCCAGACTGCAGCTCAAACATGACCTAATTTCCCTAGGCTTCATTGTCCCATTTTGTATTAAAGGAAGAGCCATCCCAGGCCCTGCCCCCCTCTCACGGAGAGCAGAATCTTTCCCAAGTGCAATGGGGTCAAGTGCCTCTCCCCATTCACACTGCTCAAGTTGACCCCGAATGCCCTGACTCGATGACCCCGTGAGCCAAACGCTGGTCTGGACTCTTCTTGGGGCAGTGACCACCGGGGACAGCCTGGATTCTGCATTGGGCAGCCTGTGTTCAGGTCCAGCTTCACTGAAGACCCATTGTGGTTCCGGAACTGTCTGTCCCTTGGTCTCCTCATCTCTGAAGCCAGGAAGGTGACACCTTGCAGGGTTGCCCAGGGTCAACAGTGCCAAGTCCGTAGACAACTCCTCCCATGTCCCTAGTGGTGGGCTTGTGCCAAGTCCTCATATCCTGGCACTGCAGGTGCCCAGCTTTGCTAAGTAGGCTCGCCACTGCCTTCCGATGCTCCTAGTACTGGGGGTGGGACCCAGGGCTTTCCCCATTGTTATTATGAGGCGGGGTCCAGCCGAGTGGCTGAGTTGTCCAGGCTGAGCTTGAACTTGCAGTCCTCCTGCCTCTGCCTCCCTTAGAGCTCTTCCTTTGTGTAGGAGCCAGCAGCCGAGAACTCTGCAGGTCTCTTAGATCCAGGACCAAAGCCTCTTTACTGAAGGAAATGACTGACTCGGCTTCTGTGGTGGGATTACCATATCAGTCATCAGCTCATCTCTCGACAAAGAGGAGCGAGGGGCTGTGGGGGAGTGTGAGAGGCTCACCTGAGACGCACAGCACAGCGGACGTGCCTGGCATGCGGGAGGAGGCCTCGCTTTAGATATTGGTAGGAGTAATAGTAAGCCCGGGCGCTTTGGGTCCCCAGCGCGTTTGAGGTCGCGACCTCTCTGACTGGCTGCTTTTGTCTGCCTCCTTTTGCCGGCGGCGGAGCCGAGGCTCGTGGAGTATGAGTTACTGGTTCAGGAAGCTTTGGGCCTGAAGTCCAGCTCTGGAATGCGGTGTGTCCGCTGCTGAGCATACCCTTTACTAAGAGCACCCGGTCTGCCGGCAAAGCAGAGAGCCAGCCCTGCCTGCCCCAGGTGCGCGATACCCAGCAAGAACAGTGACCTCTCTGTGCCCAGCGAAGGGGTAATGCAGTCCCTGCCACGGGAACGAGGGATGTCTCATTGTGTACTGAACCCCTGCCACGTGCTGGGACCCAGGAGCCCCAGGCAGAGTGCGGTCTGCAAGATAAATACTGCGCTTGTCCACCCTCCGTCCGGCCAGATGGTGTTTAGTGATGACAGAGAGGACAGACAGGAGGTGCCAGGCTGTGTGACCATGGCATGGGGTAGTCAGGAAACTCCCTGAGGGGGCACTTTAGCAAAGACCTGAGAGAGGAGCCGACAGACAGGGCAGGGAACACTCCGTTCAGGGCAAGTGTGAAGTGGGAGGAGGGAGGCTGGGAGCCGAGGCACAGCAGGGGCGTGGGAGGTGGTCAGATCGCAGAGGGACCCGTCCCTCGCTGGGTGGCATGGGAAGTCGCTGGAGGGATTTGAGAGATACCATCTGTTGCTTTGGGTTCTACAGAGGGTGAGCCACAGGGGTGGAGGGGAAGGTGGGACCAGGAGAAGCTGTGCAAGATTCTTATCTGGGGGTGGGTGGAGAGGCTCAGCCTGGGCACATGGGGCGACTTCAGCCACCAGCCTGCATGGGCTCAGTGCAGGGAGACGCCCCATGCAGGACGGATGAACGCAGGAGGCCGAGGAGGTGTGGCCCGGCCGTCAGGCTGATCCGTGCTGCCACAGCAGAGAGCACCAAGGCTGGGTGATGGGTAAAGAAGAGAGGGACACTCAGCTCCCAGTGCTGGAGGTCCCCGCCTCTCAGGTCCCCCTGCCTCCACCCCTCCATACCTTCAGTGCAAGGGGACAAACTACATCTAAGCCCAGCATGGGCAGGAGGTGGATGTGGTGTAGGCGAGGGAGGGTGACCTCTACCCAGTGCTGGGTGAAACAAGCCCACCATGCATTTAGCCACCCGCAGGTCATGGGCCAACCTGCTGAAGGGCACCCGGCAGAGTGGCAGGAGACAGACAGACCCACAGGAGGTCAGGGGAGATGAGCAACAGGCCCAGGGTCAGTGGGAGTCAGTGTCAGGCTGGACAGAGGGACCGCTGTGCAGGCCGCAGCTCAGAGAAGCTATAATTGGTCAGTCTGTGTGCCTGTGTCCCTTGCCCTTGCCTGAGAGGAACAACCACTGTCTCTCCAGTCTGATGTCGCAGGGACCGCAGAGTGGCAGGTCCATAGCAGCTGGCTGTGAGCCTGCTCCCTGAAGGAGCCCTGCCGGCTGGTTACCTGGCCACTGTCCCCTTCCTGCAGCTAGATGATGACCCACACCCCACATCCCCATCCCTCAGAGGAAGGTCCGGGGACTCTAGACATCTCGGAGGAGGCTGAGGCCACACTCCAGCAGCATCCTGGTGACCTAGGCCTCAGATCCAGCTGTACCTTAGGAGCAGGGAGCTGCTGTCCCCACGGGGAGAGCATTTTCCCGCCCATGGGACCCCAGTGCTCAGCAGCCCACTCTGTTTGCTTGGTGATAGGAAGTCACTGGCACTGCAGTTGCCCAGCAGCAGACCCCAGCAAGGGTTTTGATTCAAGTCACTTCTCAGGGAAGTGAGGCAGGAGGGGGGCAGGTTGCGTCAGGGCTGGGTGCTGTTGGGCTGCCGGCTCTGGGCTTCAGCAAGTGTGGGATCCCTGGGGTGCGGCCTGGAGCTGTCTTTGGCTGCCACACGAGGAAGCCCACACTTCTCCACCAGCCCCAGTGTCCTTAGCCAAGGCCCTGTACGGCTGTGTCAGCTCCTGGTGCGCTGTGGCTTTTTCTGTCTTTGCAGTACTGGGGTTTAAATCCAGGGTCTCCACATGGGGCTGTATCCCCGGTCCTTTTTATTTTTAAGTTTATGATAGAGTCTTGCAAGGTTTCTAAATGGCTCAAGCTGGGCTAGAATTTGTAGTCCTCCTGCTTCAGCCTCCCAGAGAGCTGGGATTACAGATAATTCTTTCACTGTTTTTTTTTTTTTTTCTTTGCCAACAAGGTCTTCATGAGGATGATCTTGCTGTGGACCCCAAAATATCCCTTTTGGAACTCAAAGTGGTTGTTTGTTCTGGGTTGTCTTCCCCTGCTCAGCTCTGTGGGGACCAGATGGGTCACACTGTATTTAACCCTCGAAGTTCCGGAGGCAGGAAGGCCAAGGTCACGGTTTTCGTACATTCAGCAGATCCTGGCCTGCAGGTGGCCACTCCCATCTGTCTCTTCTTAAGAGGCATCCCTGCCCTCAAATGCCATATCAGCAGTTTGGGCTTCTGTATAGGAATTGAGGGGACGCAAACCTCAGATCCTGGATGGGGAGATAGCTCAGCGGTTTAAGCACCTGCCTGGCAAGTGCAAGGTCCTGAGTTCAATCCCTGGTACCACATACCATGCTGGCCCCAGAACCCAGGGCATGGGCACACAGGCCTGTAATCCCAGCACTTGGGAGGCTGAGAAAGGAGGATCACTACAAGTCTGAACTGTGTAGCAAGACTCTGTTGAACAACAACAACAACAACAAAAATAAAAGAACAACCCAAAAACCTCAGGTCCTAACACAGACACGCACACACACACACACACACACACACACACACACACACACAGTGTGCTAAATGGTGTTGCTTCAGGGGCTGGGGGCTGGAGACACACCATCATCATGATTTATTGAAGATAAAAATATACTTCTGGTGAGGCCGAGGCAGGAGTATTGCTGGGAGTTCAAACAAGCTTGGACCAACATAGTGAGTTTAGGGCCAGCCTGGACTACATAATGAGACTCTGTCTCAAAAACCAAGCCAAACCAAACCACCTGGGGTTTAGCTCTCTGCCAAATTTTCCCCACTATGCAAACAAACATCTTGCCTTTCCAAACCATGAGCCACAGCCACCAGGGACAACAGCTTGTTGCTGTCCTCAGGGAACACATTCAAGAGTGGACCAAGGAGAGCTTCCAAAGGAGGCAGGGATGGGAGTGGGTCCCTCCAAAGGGGTTGGGATCTCGGCTTGGTCGTGTACTAAATGTGTGGCATTAGAAGGCGACCAACTCCTGAGCTGCAGTGTCTGCACTGAGGGGATGGCAGTGAGGCTGTCCCCTGAGGGTACTCACCCTGCCCAGTGTTAACTGTCACCATCCAGGTCCTGTGGTGGCTCTTGAGGACCCCATCCCAGTTCATGCATGCACCAAGAGGGAGGCAAGGCAGCAGGAAGCCTTGGGGTGCTGGGGACTTGCTGGGGACATGTGGGCTTAGGCTCGGGGAGCAGGAACTCTGCTGGCCATCCTGGGGACATCTGGTCTGGCAGGGGCTGGGGCTGTTTCGAGCAAGGTCAGGTGCCTGGGGAGCTGGCTCTCCAACCACCAACATGTTCTGTGTGATTCGAAGCTGGGCCCCAGCCCTGGGCATTCCAGGATGACACAGATTCATGTCATAGAGCTTCCCTTTGTCTTGGGGACAGCGGAGTCCCTGGAGCCTTCTCTGTTCTCAAACTCCAAAGCAGGTGCCTGTGTGGTTGGGGGGTTGCTCGGGATGTGGGTGTCACTCAAGGACAAGTGTGGGCTTTGCTCCTGGGCCCTCTGAGTCTGAGAGGGGAGACTGAGCTGCTGACCTGCAGTGCCCTCTGTCAGATGGAGAGAAGCCCTTGTCCTCAGGGACCCCAGCCGGGTGGCAGTGCACAGCCCCGTCACATGATACAATGGGGAGGGTACAGCGTCTGCTCAAGAGGGGACCAGTCTGATGGTGGAGGCTTACCCTGACCTCAGAGGCTTCTGCGGTCCCCAGGGACCACTGTGCTGTTGAGTCCCCAGGCCTCGGCGTGCAACTCCAGTCTGAGGGGGCAGACAGGACCCTGAGCTGTGGAAAAGACCTCATAGCACGATGCACAACTAACTTTAGCAATGTGGACCTAATGACAGCCCTGGCAGCGGCTCTAAACTCCTCATTCACACTTTCCCGGGGAAGTGGCAAGGAGCGAGAATGTGTAAATTAAGGAAAATTAATATAATTACCTGAGCTAGTCCTTGTCAGCTTTGCATGTCAACAGAAGCCACAGAGTCCTTGCTGGAGGAGCGTGGTCAGGCGGCTGCTCTCTGCAAGGCAGGACCGTGAAGCCCTGGGAGATGCATCTGGTCCCCTGGAGTCTGGAGGTCTGGGGTCGAGTTCTCCCACTAGGTCTGTCTGCGTGCGCCCCACAGGGCCCTGGCTGGGCCTCTCTGACCTGAACACCTTCCCAGCACCAACCCAGGTGTGCTGAGTCCTTCTATGTTTTGTTTTGTTGAGACAAGTCTTGCTATGTAGCCCAGGCTGGCCTTGAACTCACAGTGATCCTCTTGCCTCAGTCTTCTGAGTGCTGGGATTACAGGCACACACCACCACGCCCAGCTCTGAATGCTTGTCAATGCAGACACTATGCTTAAGTGCCTTAGCCCTTGTTTCTGTGATGCGTGTCTGTCACCCCTAGAAGGAGGCTCTGTGACTGCCCCCACTTTACAGAGGAAACCAAGGTCAAGGAAGTGAAGTCACTTGTCGGGGCCACGTAGCACGGCCGAGGACCCAGGACTGCACACTCAGTGCCCAGACCCTGCCCCCTGCACTGCCCGAGGCCTCTGTCCTCAGCCACAAGCCCCACACTGTTCCCTTTGCCATCCAAGGACCCCGGGTGCCAACACAAGGTGTGGCCTGTTTGCAAACCTCAGCCTCCAGCCTCGGCCCGAATATGGAGACATCTGCTGTTGACCCCATGGCTGTGGCAAACATCTGGGCCCTGCGATACAGGCTGGCACAGAACCCTAGAAGATCAGGAAGAGAAGGTGGCTTTGAGGGTCCTTCCAGGCCTCAGTTTCCCCCCTCTGTGAGATGTGCTAACGGTGCTTATCCCAGCTTTGCCAGGATGAAAGCGGGTGATGGGTACCCGGTGCTCAGCACAAGGCTGGCAGAGGGTGGGCCCGGATCGTACTGTCTTGGGTGGTGATGATTTCAGTAACTGTAACCTGTGGTGAGCTCAGGCTGTGGGTGGGTGGGGCCAGAGTGGTGGGTGGCTTGAGCCGGAGGCTGGCAAGCATTTCCTTTGAGGATCCGTCTGAGGGACCAGGAGCCCTGAGCTGCTGAGGAGGGGCACATCTCTGAGTGCTGGACTTTGCCATCAAAGGCAGGGCTCTGGGGTTCTCGACTCAGGGACTGGAGGCTGTGACCCAGGGTGCCCAGGGATCCCTCTGCCCCGCCCCAGGTGTCCTGGGTTCTTTCTGGCCTGAGCCCAACTCTGAGGGTGAAACTCTGTCTCCTTCTCCTATTATTTCTGCTCAATTAGGTGACAAGGTTTTTTTTCTCTGGCAAATCCAGGGACGTGCATTTATAAGCCGCTTTGCATAAATCAGGGCCTCATGTACATTCATTTGCATATTTCTCTGGGTGGTGAGACTCAAGAGGCCTGAACTCAATGTGTGTAAAACGGAGTTGAAGTGTTGAGTTCCTGAGAACTGGCTGATCCCTGCAGGCAAAGGGGCAGAAGCTCATAGGACGTGCTTAGCCCTGAGCTGGCTCTCTCCTTATGGACTTGGGACAGAGGAAAGGGTACAGAGGAGCTAGGAAAGCTGAGATGAATCTGCAGGGCAGGGTCCCCAACTGTCCCGTGGAGATCTTGGTACAGGTGCAAACTGTGTAAGTGGTGGCGAGTTCTCTAACCGGCCTGACCAGGCAGTTCCTGCTGTATGTTTACATGCATGTCAGCTCCCTGCCTCCTCAGGGAAAAAAGGGAGCTGTTGTCAGTGCCACGGACTGAGGTGCAGCGAGCCAAAGCAGCCCAACCAAGACCGTGTGGCTGGCCTAACACAGGCCCACGTATTTCAGAGACTTCTGCCTTGCTTAAAGAGAATGCAGACTCCCACTTGTGGCAGTACCACATTGCCTGGGGGCCACGATCCCCCACCTCCTCTCTCTCCCAGGGAGTCTGAGAGACCCGAGAGCACGGGCTGTCACACCAGGCACCTGGCTGGGCCATCTCAGATACAGGTGCCTGGCTCAGCAGCCGGATGACTGTAGATCCAGGCGACGTCATGCTGAGCAGAAGAACCACTCACTGAGCCCTGTCAACCCTCAGACTCACGAGGGGCCACAACAGAGGTGGTTACTGCAAGAGGCGGTTTTACAGTGGTGGGTTCCGTGTTTCACGTGCCTTCACCTCTTTCTGAAGTAGAAGCATCCTTTGGGGTCCTCTCTGCTCCTCTTGTGGAGTTACCAACCCTAAAAGTACCTGAGCTGGGCCTTTGGCTATAGGAGAGGATGTGGGATCTAAGTCTGATCGTTATAGGTCATTCAGCGGACATTGGTTCAGAGAGGCACATGACCCAAGGTAAGCCAATCGGAATGCTTTCTTGGCTTTTATGTACTAATGCTGGTGCGAGAAGGTTTCTTTCTTTGCGAGTTCATACACTGGCACCTTCACCTCACCCAAGCTCAGTCGGGGGCAAGCCCAGCCACTTGGAGTGAAGGAGGCTAAACCAGGGACAGGAGAGGGGATAATGACAGCTTTGGGTTCTTGGCCTGTCTGGGCTGTATGAACCAATAAATTTTTTTTTTTTAAGTTTGAGTTGATTTGTGTCGCTTGAACTACAGGGATCTACTTCATGGGAACTCCAGTTCACCCTTTTCTCTTGCTGACCTTTCCCAGCTGCTCTTCCAGGGTCATTTTGCAGGCAGGAGCAGATCAGAGTCCAAGGGCTACAGCCTGGGACTGAGGAGGCCATTGGTGCCCTTTCTCCATGGGGCAGCTCTGCTCTGGGGCACAGAGAGGCAGTCGGAGTAGGGGAGGTGAGGGAATCCCATTAATTTCTCCTGCTCTAAATCAATTTAATGGGGGCCTCCAATGACTCCGATTTGATTTTTCATTCTCACCATTACAACTGTCAGCCGATGCTACCAGCAGCTCAAGCTTGAAAAGGTCCTCGGCAGCCGAGGCTGACAGAAAGGGAATTGTACCCGATTACACCAATTATCTAATATTCTGCTAATTAGACTCCCGGCACTTGTTTCTAGATTACAGCAAGGGAAGCGCTTAGTACCTTTGCTGTTATTCTTGGCTGAGAGCCGTCACCACACTCCGGCTCTGGGATTTTATGTCCCAAGGAGAACTTCAACCTCCAGGGTCCTTCCTTCCTGCGACACCGCCTGATGTCTCCCTTAGTCCTTCTTGCTGGTCTCGGGGGGCACAGAGTGCCGGGGGTTCCCACGTGCCAGCCTTCCCTCATGCCAGGGATCTAGGGTTGTTGGTGAGAAATTTCCTGTGCCCCAAACCTAAGACCGGGTGGCTCAGTGGAGGGTCTGTCAGGCTGGGGAGGTGTTCAGAGTTGGAATTCTGCTCCCCTTTTGCAGACAGTTATGCCTGAGCAGTGCTTGAACCCCAGGACTTTGGATGCCCCCCATCCGACAATCTTCCCATTCCCCCCAGCTGGACCTGGCACATGGCCAGGATAAACTGAGGACTAACCATCCAGCAGCCATGGTGTTCACAGCAGATGTGAATGAGAAGGAAGACAGGATGGTGCAATTGTGCCGGCTCTGCCCACCCACTTGTCCAGGGCTCCACTGGGCTTTCCTTTGGAGGGGAACAAGAACTGGATTCCAATCCTACATTCCACTACTTACTGGTGATGTAATGTTGACCAGATTTTCAACCCTTTGAGTCTCAGTAGGAGTAGGAGGTACCTCGATGAGACAGGGCTTGTGGAATCAGGGGTTAATCTTTTGGCCAAAAGGGCCACAGGGACACCCAGGTTTCAGGGAGTGAGTTTAGGAGTCCATGGTTCGGCATTTGTAATAAACACGGCAGCTGGCGGAGGGGTCACCGACCACTCCAGACACGTGGCAGGTGCTCTGTGTGTGTCATCGTCTTGAATCAGTGCTAGGAGGCACTGAGGAAACAAGCTCCTGGCGGTGGGCGACTTGGCTCTCCTGGCACATGGCTGAGCTTATTTCCAGAGATCTTTAGTGCAAGATGCACCCCTGGGCCCTTCAGCCACCAGAGGATGAGAGGGCCCCAGATGGCAGGGGAGGGCAGCGTGTCCCGGAAGCCCTTGCTTCAGGCCCCTTCACCTCTGCCCAGCTCCAGAGCTCGGGCTCTCACAGCAGCTGCTCTTGGAAGCACGGCCAGCTCTGCTCTGCTGAACTTCATTACCTTTATCAAATTAATTTATGCCAGCCAGTGTGGTCACCTAATTAAGACATGTCCCAGGGCTCTGTGCTGGTTGCTTAACGAGGCAGAAGTGGCTGGACTCAGGTGCCAAGTGTCCTGGGCAAGAGGGGACGTGGAGGTGTCAGAGCATGACCGCGGCTGCTGACAGCTCCCCACTGTGCCACCATCCAGGGCTGTCTGTGATGCCGTGGGCCACTTGGTCCAGCCCCTGCTGAGGCTCTGCTCCACCAGCTGCCTGCCCAGCACCCAGGACTCCATGGGAGGGAAGGTGTGTGGTGCCTGCAGGGCCTCTGTCTATCGGGATGGTCCTTTGTGCTGAGTTCCTCTTCGTTAATTTTGTGACCTAGATAAGACTTTCTTCTGCGCCTGTGGACCACTCAATCCTGCTGTAGAATGCCCCCAATTTGGCTAATGAACTTCCTCTCATTCTGTAGACAAGACTCTCACCCTGGGGTTGGGAGGCGAGCGAGGTGGCAGAGTGGTTGAGGTGACCGATTGCACCGGGCACCAGCGAGGTGTGGGGTAGGGGAGCGGCAGAGGTGGGCAGGCAGAGGCAGGGGCAGCGTCCTTGTCTCTGATTTGGGCAACTGGACAGAGAGTGGTTGTCTTTGTTTATCCACTCATTGATGGATGAAGTGTGTACAGAGCCAGTACACACTTGCATACACTCCTGGGTGCACACACACACACACACACACACACACACACACCTATGTGCACACACATGCACACACAGATACCCCTCACCTTGTATATGACAGCCCCTGGGTGCTAACACTAGGGTGGAACCTGAAGAAATCAGACCACATCTTGGTCCCACAGAGTCTGCGGTCTAGTGAGAATTCAGCACTATACTTGCAAGCACTAAGAAATCATAAAATCTTGCGTCTTCAGTTCACTCAATCTGAAAATCAGACTCTCTCCACTCTCCCATCACTACCTTGAGTTAAGCGAGACCCAGCTTCTTGCCCTGACTCCCTCAGTCTTTGCGAAGATCTGGGAGGTAGCATTGCAGGTTGCTCCCACCTGGCCACAGGCGCCATCGGGGCAGCAGGAGGCCAAAGCGCTCTGGCCAGATCCCCGCTGTCCCCGCCTGGCTGAAGCCTGGATCTGGCCCAGGCCCATCAGATCCCAGCTTTCCAACTGGCTTCCTTTTTCATCTTACAAACCAGGGTCCGTACCAGCAGGCGTACAGAGCCGGAGGGCCCTACCTCCCCTTTCCCAGCATCGCAGCCTCCATCTCTGTTGGACTGGCTGCCTCTCTTTCTGTCTCAGTCAGACGCTGCAGCATGAGTCCCCAGAGCCCCCCACTGTCTGCCTTCACCCCTACTTCTAACCTGCTGGATCTGCTCATGTGAGCTGCAGGGCCATCTCCAGTAGCAGTAAAAAGAGAACCACAATCGTAAACACAGCAATGATCACCACCCTTATGGTGGGCTTGGGATGTGCCGCCCCCTCCCTCCTCACTGAATCCTACAAGGTGCTGTGTTTTTACCCCCTCATTTTACAGGACCAGAATTGAAACTCAGGGAACTGAGTTATATTTCCCAGGGCGTGTGTGGCTAGTAAGTGGCCAAGTGGGTTTTGAACCCAGGGCTGTGGCTCCAGAGTGTGCACTTGATTCACGATGCCCCTCATAGAAGGGGGGCTGCTTTGAGCGGCCCCTGTGGGGAGGGGGGCTGCAGCAGTTCCAGTGGATCAGCAACAGCTGCCGGGATAGGGAAGCAGCCTGTACTGCTTGTTGATGAGCCACGGCCTGTGGCAGCAGCTGAGAGTGGTGGGGTGGGGAGGCATCTGGGGTGCCATTCCGCTGGGGTCCCCGCATGAGGCAGACTGGCCTCCTACTCCCATCTTTCCAGCCCTGCTCAGCACCAAAGAATGACTTATTTGTCTCTCTGTTGGGGTTTTCCCTCTAGAACGAGGGTCTAGGACGGCCAGGGCTTTGTCTTGTGCCATCCCAGGTAGAGACTGATTCTGTTCAGATGGGACAAGACAGCCAATGTCCTTACCCCGCGGTGTGGCCCAGACAGGGGCCGGCTTCCATTTCAGCACTGCGGCCAAAGCGGGCACGGACGGACAGACAAGGGCAGCCTTCTGCTGGGCCCAGATCACCCCTTCTTTCTTCTCTGGCCTTAGCGTGGTCACAATCTGCCTCCTCTCCCTTCCATACGTAACGTCACTGGGGCTGCCCCTGGGAACCCAGCCCGGTTTGCCTTTAAATTTTACAAGCGTGTTTATGCTCCAGGCTTGGATACTAAAGACCACACGCTCCACTGAACGTTTATGGCCACAGATGGCCCCTCTGAGGGGAACGTGATGGGCTGGGCACAGATGGGGCGGGCCTGGTGGGGGGACTGGTGGCCGTGGCCTCCATCCTGCCCCCTCGGAATCCTGTTCTTGGCTGCCTTCCCAGTCTCAGACCTGATGCCACCACTAGGCTCAGTGGTTCACTCACGTGGACCCCGCACTCCACGTGTGGGGACAGCTGGGTTTAGAGCAAAGTGGGCAAATGTCAGCCGCTGCCTCAGGGGGCTGGGTGGACACTGGGCTGTAGCTGTGGTCTGGCTTCTCAAGAAGCAAGGAAGCCCCGGCAGGCATGGACGGGCAGCCAGGTCAAGGCTCTCGAGGGTGGGCCTGGGCCCTGTGTGCCTCACAGTTGGTGCCGACTCTCCAAGCTGTCAGTTACGGGCCAGCTGGTGGACTCCCAGGCAGCTCCTCCTCTGCAGGTGGGGACCAGGAGGCTCCAGTAACCAGAGGGCAGCCTTAGAGAAGAGTGGCAGGTGCAGCCGTGGGAGGGGAAGCCACGGTCAGCAGGTGGGGGCGCTTGGGGGTGTGGAAGGCTGGGGATCGTCTCACTGCAGGTGCGATGCCTTCACAGGCAGGTGGCAACAGACAGGCAAGTCAGCAAGATGCTACCAGGGGAGGCTCGAGGCTGACAGCACGAGCAGTTCAACGGGAAGGGCTCGGGTCTGTGCAGAGCATGGCACTGTGGTCCACAGGCTGCCACCTCACACTGCCTCCTGGTGGGGCTTAAGTTATGGTTATCTGTTCTACACATGAGGACAGAGAGGTCCCGACACTTGCCCAGAGGCATACGTAGTGTCTTTTGGAAGCCCCCAACCCGGCCCCTGTGCAGGCTCAGGGCAGTCCTCCTGGAGGGGTTCCAGGCAGCACTTTGCTTAACTCTGATTCTCCACGTTGGTTTTTCAAGTCACTCAACAACCATTCATAGAGCCCCAAGACCAGGCTAGGAACAGGCCTGGAGGAGTGATTTCTGCCCAAGCGGTAGCCCTGTCTTCTAGGAAGGCAGCAGGGGAAGGCCAGGAGCACAGGGGTCCTGCGAGGGTCTTCATGGGTGGGGATCGAGAGACTGTGCAGGCCTGGGGTAGAGAAGGGAATTCAGTGTTTCTGGGGGCTGCCAGGAGCCAGCCACGGTCAGTCCTGAGTGGTTCGGCCATCACGTAGGGGCCTGGGAGCCGAGTGACTATGTGACTAGGTCAGCAGGATGAGGCCACGATGGGTCAATAGCTGCGGGGAAAGAAAGGCAGGCCAGGAGAGGAAGGAAAATAAAAGATAAATTGCTTTCAGAGTCACTGGGTGTCTGTAGAGATGGTTCCCTGCCGTCCCAAGGTGCTTGTAAATTCTTACCTGTGCAGCCACTGGCCTCTGAGAACGAAGCACCTGGCTTCTCCTCTGAGCTCAGCTCCCTGGAGGCCCTATTTGATGGAGGTCAGAGTTTGCGTGAGAAGACCAGCAGGTGAGACAGACCTGGGGTCTGACTTTCTTGTCTGGGTGACATCCCCAAACCTCTTCCACCTCCATACTGCGGGCACCTGGTCCTTGTGGAGCGCAGGAGAGCAGGGCTCCTACCTCCACCCGGCGGCAGATGTGAAGGCCAAATACTGTGAGGGTAGCTCCCTGAGGCCCCAAGAAAGAGGCTCCTGGTACAGGTCAGGGTGCAGGCTCCGAGTCTCTCAGGCTTCCGAGTTCCACTATGGGTCCTCAGACAAGCAGCTCCACCTCTCTGAGCCTGTTGGGATGCCTATTTCCTGGTGTCTGAGGAGAATGAAATCTCCTCATCTCCCATTTCTGGAATGTTCCAGATCCTTCCAGGCCTTCTCAGCTCTAACCCCCTCCATGTGGTTTCTAGCTGGTTCACAGCCATAAACCTCAGCCCACCGGCCCTGGGGCACTGTCACCTCACCAGAGGGGCGATGCACGCAGGTGCCTCTCACTATCACAGGCCAACTCGGAGGTCTGATCAGGGAGCCTGAGCTCTGGCCTTGGACACAGCAGGTCTCCATAGGCCCCTGTGGCCCTGGGGCTGCCACCTCCTGTTCCCATATGGACCTCAGATTCCTCTTCTACCCATTCTGACAATTCGTGGTTGTACAGCCGTGGGCTCTTTTACCCTAGGTGAAGCATGGGGAGTCCTAGCCCTGCCCCTGGGTCAAGGAGACAAAGCAGGACTCACAGAGACAATGAAGTGCGAGCACAGCTGTCCTGCTAGACACAAGGTTATTGGAGGCTGGCTTATCCCCCCAAAAGCTCATGTTAGGCATGGGAGGCAGCTGTGATAAAAATCACCAGCAACAACTCCATAAGGAAACTAGTGGGAATCTATTAAGAGCTTATTATCAGCTCTGAGCTTTAAAGTGCTTTCCATGGGTTATAATTTTCACAAAACCCCGAGAAGGTGGTTATCACTCTCTTGCCTCCTCAACCTCCTATTCCACTGGTCCCCAGGATCAAGTCCCAAATAAATTATCTGCACCAAGCCTTGTCTCACATCTGCGTTCAGAGGGACAAATCTAGTCTGGGAAGCAGCCCTCCCCAGAGATGCCTCCTTCGTGCTGACTGCTGGGCAGCTTTCAGGGGTTCTCCCGGGGTCCCCCAGGACCTGTCACGAGCCATCAGGTAACCATGTCCTGACGGAGCCATGTGGCCACCCTCCATTGTCTGCAGGAGCAGGGATCCACCGACTGTTTCCTGGGCCGGGTGCCCTGGCCAGATTCTGAGTGTTGGGCGTGGCTGTAGTGAGTGTCTTTTCCAGATGTGCGTTGAGATGGAATCAGCGCTGTGGGCGTATTAAAGGTGGGACCTTCCGAGGGGACCAGAGGCTTCACCCTCCTGAATGGCTCAATGCCGTCATTAGTTAGGAGGTGACACACGTCCTGAGAGTGTCCCTCAGGAAGGTATACCACAGCAAAGATGATAAAGCTCTGCCTCATTCCCCCTTTTTCTTTAGCCAGCTCACTGGCCCTCGAGTCATCTTCCTGGGGTGGGTCACAGCAAGAAGGCCCTCCTCAGTATGGCCCCTGGATCCTGACTGTGAAGCCTCCAGGGGCAGGGAAAAGACACCACTGTTTATTACTTAACCCGTCTGTGCTCACAGAGAAGACTAAGCCAACAGACAAGGAGGAGATAAGAAAGTCTTCAGGCAAGGCCTGCTTTATGCTTCTGGAAGCCTGGAAGACCTGCCTCGCCCCCAGCGGGCCAAACTCTGAGGGAGAGAGAGGTCAAGATTGGCCTCTCCCACAGCCCTTCACCAGGGCACAGGCATTGGGTCACCACCCAGCAAGAAGGGACCAAGACAAGCCGGGCGTGGTGGCGCATGTCTATAATCCCAGCACTCAGGAGGCTGAGGCAGGAGGATTGTTGTGAGTTCAAGACCAGCCTGAGCTACAAAGTGAGCTTAAGGCCAGCCTGAACTGCATAATGAGACCCTGTCTCAAAAAAAAAAAAAGACAAAGAAAAAAAAAAAGAAGAAGGGACCAAGACAGAGGAGGGCAAGGAGGTGTGTGTCAGACAGTTTGAGGTGCGACCTTGGGTGGGAGACTCAAGTCTCTGAGCTACCCCCCCCCCAGGCACAGTGAGGAGCTGATGAAGTCCAGGTGGGCAGGCTAGGATGGGGCACACACAGTAGGCGACCTGCGCATGAGGCTCAGGAAGTGCGCCCACCCACGCCTGCGTGGCTGTGGAGCAGGAGGAAGCACTGTGATCTCTGATCTCTGGGCTGGACAGAGCTGAAGACTGAGGGAACAACGGCTTTGTCCCAAAGCGTACACTGGGCCAGTGGTGAGCTTCCCTTGCCCTGTCCTGGTGGCTGTGAGGGAGGCCGAGTCCGGGGATCGGGAAGGGGTGGATGTGGGGAGCCTTGCCAGGCAGGGCTGTGCCCTCCTTAGTCCTGACTCCCAGCCCCCCACCCCGTGCAGCCCCCGGGTTCTGCTCCCTGTGCTGCTGGCCTCACTCCCCTCAGCCCATGGAAGGACACACGGCTCATCTGTGTCAGGATTCCTTCAAAGCAGTCAAATCCTTTGTTGAAATAACATCATAGCATCTTATGTGGACTCCCAGCACGTCATGTGGATCAAAGCCGGTCTGGCCTGGTAGCAGCTGGGGTGGGGGACCAGGGCACGCTTCTCCTTCCTCTCCTAGGAAGTCTCTAGAGTCACTGTATGGAATCTGGGGTCCCAAGGATTAATTAATTAATTAATTAATTTATGCAGAACCAGGGATTGAACTCAGGCCCTTGAGCTTGCCAGGGAAGTGCTTATTCTACTGAGCCATCTCCCTGGCCCCTCCAAGGATTATATTTTAAAGACCCCTAATATTGTCCATATCCTTCTTGAGAGGGAGTCCAACAAGGTCACTGGACTTGCTCAAGGTCATCCGGGGCATCAGAGCACATGTCCCTACTGCCCTCTACACTGCTGGAGTCTCTTGAGGAGCTGCACCCAGTGAAGCACCATATGCAGATGCCAAGCCTGGCTTCGGTGCTGGGAAGGGCCCTGCGCACACCAAGCCTTATCACCAGAGGGGCTCTGTGCTGCCTCTCCCCTCAGCTTCTCGGCTGTGATAAGTTTGTATCTGTGGCTGGAAATGGAGCCCTGGGAGCAGTGTAGTAAAATGGTGTTTACACATCGGCTGAATCTCCTTGATGAAGACAGAAAAACAGTTTGGTGTCCCCAGGCTCCCCTGGGACCGCGAGAGCTGTAAGATCCTTGACTTTTTAGGGGCCTTCTCTGTGGGAGCCCTGAGGGTGACCCCAGCCAGGCCAGGGACGAGCTGGTCCCCAGCAGGGGCTGCTCAGGCTCTAGATGGAGGCTGTGTGTTTTGCTGCAGTCTCTGTTCCTTTCTGGGCCTCAGTTTCCCCATCTATGTGGAAGCTGTTGTTCTGATCATCTCCAGTTCCTGAGCAGCTTGGGTCTCCCAAACCCCACACCGGCTTGGGCCCTGCTGGGTTTGTGCAGAGGAGGCTTGTTTCATGCATACCCCACCTGACCGGACCCTGCCGGCTGCTCACACTGCAGCCTCCCCCCCCACCACCCGTGGTTCCCACCTGCTCCGCTCCCAGAGGAGGAGGCCGACTCCAAAAGCAGCCCATCCTTTGTCAGCAGACCGCCTTGCCCAGCAAAGGGGCTTTCATCTCTTCGACCGAGGCTTCCCGCTGTATCAGCAGAAACTTCTGGCTGGAGAAGAAACGAGCTCCGGACTCCCTTGGCACCCTCCAGAGAGCCCAGCCTCCTCCTCTGGGATATGAGGGCCAGAAAGGGGCACAGCAGCCAGGGCAGCTCTGGGGCTAAGGGCACAGACTTTGGGGCGACACATAGCAGCCTTGGGTCCTCGCTCTGCTGCACTCAGCTTCCTTCACTGAGCTGCAGAGATGGACGATAGCATACAGCGGGCATTGTGCCGGACAGGAGCTTTGCCCCAAGTGACTTCAGTGTATAAAACAGCAGTTCACACTGCTTTGAGTGCAAGGGCTATGGCAGGATAACTTGGAAACTTGACCGAGGAAATGGGTAAGCCCCAGGTGTTGGACACCCCAGACTTATGGACAAAACCAACTCCGGGCTCCACAGCCGGATCATAAGGCATGCGCTGATAGAGATTAATCATGCTCAGAAAAAACTGCCACCTGGGAACCTCTCAGTTACATCAAGAACACGCGGACACATTCATACTTAAGTTACATCAGACAGAGCCAGACCAGCAACTGCTACAACCATGAAGCATACGAAAGGAGGGACACTCAGTGCTGTGGCCTCACCGAGGGGACCCTGGCCGTCACCAGGTGGACAGGCCAAGAGCTCCAGCTCCTGCTCCACATAGCCCACTCCAAGCGCCTGCCCCCAACAATCAGGCTTTGACCAGCGCTGGAGGCCTAGGACCTGCCCCGCACCTCTGAGGTCACTTCCCACATCTCCTTGCCTGGCTTTCTGGTCCTCCTTTTAGAATCCTGAGCCTCCTGCCAGCCCTTTCCCAGCTGCCGTGCAGCCTGTATGTTACTGTCTAAAGTACGATGTGGAACTTGAGCGATGCAGGTTGCTTTTCTTTGAGACAAGGTCTCACAATATAGTTCAAGCCTCGAACTCAGTAGGTAGCCCAGGCTGGCTTTGATCTCAGAGCAGCCCTCCTGCCTCAGCCTCCTGAGTGCTGGGGTTGCAAGCCTGTGCCACCCCATCCAGCCTCTTGAGTGACAGAATAAGCATTACTATTTAAGACTGGAATAAAAGAACGCATGACTGCCCGGCCCACTGGCTACACAGAGTGAGCTTTGAGTACTTCGCCTGATAAAGCTGATGAAGTTAGAGTAGCTTGCGAATTTATTGTTATTCAATAAAATCAGGCATCGTGGAAAGACATAAATATGCCTGGTCTATGTTACTGGCATAGTTCACTCATGACAAATCAATTTTTTTTTTTTTCGGTACTGGGGATTGAATTCAGGACTTTGTGCTTGCCAAGCAAGCACTTATTCCACTGAGCTATCTTCAGCCCTTACTCATGACAAATAGTGTGCATTTGAATGAAAGAAAGAGGTCAAAAAATAAATGATAACAAGTACGACATATCCAGAGCCCTGCCTAGGGACACGGCAAAGACTATATTGTGGTAACCGATTGAATTAACAACCCCGAGGCTTGTCTTCGCCTGCGTCCTCTGCTCCCCTCCTGAGTGCTACTTAGTCTGTAGGTAGCCACCGGTCCCCCAGCATTTATACCTGACCTGTGACTTATTCTGGCCAGGAGAATGTGGCGGAGAGGACAGGCCAACTCCAGCGCATGAGGCCTTGCACGAGGCCACAGTGTGCCCTGCACAGCTGCCTCTGTCAGGGGGACACAGCAGGCCGGTCGCCTGACTGAAGCCAGCCTGGATAAGTCAGCCAAGCGGGTGCAGGGGCCTGGGCAAAGCCAGAGCTGCAGAACGGACCCACGGACACATGAGCCACCTGGCCCCCTGAGCTGTCTGTGTGCTGCTTCCTGCAAGCTTGACCTTGTATGTATCCCTTGACCAGTCTGAGCCTCACTTCCTTCCCTTGTTGGGCACTGAAGTCCTCTCCTAGGACCGTGGTGGAGATTGAACATTCTTAATTCTTACATTGAGGCTGAGCCCAGGACTCGTCTCAGCTATCCATTGCTGGGTAACAAGACACCCTAACAGTGGGAGTTTACATGGCTGCTTCTCCTCCATTCTGGAGGCTGACGAGTTGGCTTCTCTGTTCCATCTGTGCTCAGTAGGGTGACGGGATGGAGAGGTGGGGGCATTTGTGGGAAGTGAGACTTTTCGGTATCTGAAAGTCCAGCAGACTTCAGAGTCCCAGTGGAATAGGGTGGGTGGGTCACCCTTGTCACTGTCTGCTCCGTTTGGGACGCTGCAGCCACCACTGGGTTGCCCGGGCTCGGGCATTTGGGATGGCTCTGCCTGCGTGGTTTCCTGACTTTTCTCTGAAGCTTGGGCTTCCTATAGCCTGGAGTCTCCAGGCAGCGTCCCAAGGGTGAGTGTTCAGAGAGGCTGACAGTGTTTGCTTGCTCCTGCCTGCTGATGTCCTGCAGAGCAATGTAAGCAGCCTGGTCTGCCCCAGGTCAGCACAGGAGGGGACCCCAGGAAGGTGCAATTCTGGGGACACAGGTCACTGGGCTCCTGGTGCTCTGGTCTACCACAAGCTCCATGGGTGGCTTGAAGAGTGGCTTCCGTGACTGTTGTCCGTGTCATGCCGGGCATGAATTGATGCTCTCTGAGGTGCCTCCCTCCAGGTCCTGCAATTCAGGAGGATGAATGATTCGCTCAGGGCCACCCAGGGAGGTGGGGGCAGAACCAGATAAATCACAGAACTCACATAAGCAGCACTATTGATAAAACAATCAGTAACTGAGAACCGACAGAAACATAAAACATTGTACTGTACATCAGAGCATTCGTTAAGAGTGTTAAGAGCGGCAGGCCACCCAGAAGGCAAGCCAACCTGGCCTACATGGTTGCAGACAGTGGAGAGTTGGGAGAAAGGGCAGAGGGGCCTGGGGCAGGAGGGGTGACAGTCACGCAGGCCCTAGTCCCCTTCCCATTGACAGTGTGGGGCCCTACTGGAGGGACTGAGAGGTTCAGAGAGGTCAAGCCACTTGCTTAAGGCTACACAGCTAGGACCTGGTGGAGTTGAGACTTGAACAAGGCCTGACGGCTGCATACCCTAGAGTACATTTTCAGGCTACTCTGCCCCTGGTTTGCATGGAGCAGCAGCCCTTCCCTGAGATGATGAATTGGAATAGGGTTCGTGGTCAGGCCAGTGGTTCTCCCAAGTCAGGAAAGCCCATTTTTTTTAATATTCTATACAACTCTAGGTAAAGACATTGATCTTCCTGGGCCTCAGTTCCCCCAGAGAACTGTAAGGATGAGGTGAGAGGAGGGGGGTGCTGGATGCTGTTCAAGACTATATGGCAGTGATGGAAGGGCCAGGGTGACAGATGACCTGCTCGGTCCCTTTCAGGTCAGACAGGACTTTCCCTCCGGTCCAGTGCTGTGCCATAGCTCCATCTGCCTCCTCTATCCCACCAGGTCCCTCCAGCACCAGTGGAAGATCAAGAAAGAAAAAATGGAGCAAAACGAATCGTTGGCCGGCAGCCCCAGCTGCTGATTTATTTCTAGGAAGGGCCTGCATCTCCTGGATCGTCGACCTCTATTAATGTTGAAGGGTTCAAAGCCACATACTCCGATGCAGTGAGCCTCTGCTGTCCCTTTAAAGAACCTGCTGTTAAGTTTCAAAGGCCCTCGCTGAGAGCCAGGAGCGCCTGGGAGCGCAATTCCTGGAGGGGGAATCTTCTATCAAACGTGTGTGATAAATGGGACCCCGCGGCTGTAGACACTCGGCTTGGACGGGGCCCAGCACGGGGACTGCACTCGCTGCTGCGGCTGGGATGAAAGGTGAGGCATCCGGAACAGGATGCTTCAACAAACGGCTGCCTGGGATTTGCAGTGGGCACCTTGGCCTGGCCAGAGTTGGGGGTGCGTGAGCTGGAGCCACCAGGTATGGGGGCGTCTGAGTGCCCAAGACCGTGCTGGGTGCTTTGCATAGTAGCTAGCTGCTTTTGGAGCCAGGTGAGGCTTGCCAGTCCCATTAGGCAGAAGATTTTGAGGCCCAGAGGGTGTGGTGGGGACCTGGCCTGAGATTCTGCATCTGTAAGCTCTGGCCAGGAATCTGATCCCCTGAATTGTTCTCTGCCCTCCTGGAATATTTATGCTTACTGAGCCCCTGAAAGAAACCTGGCATTTTATAGCAGGGCAACCGAGGCCTGGAGGGGTGGCAACTTGCCCAGGACAGAGAACGGAATGGAGAGATTTTCTGGTTCCCATCGGGTGCCTCGCCTGGCCCAGGGTTGGTGTTCTTGCCATGCTCCGCTACCTTTCCTCCTCTTCTTGTAGCCCAGGAAGGAGGGGATGGCGATGCCAGCAGGGGCAGCGAGGGGCCGCCTGGAGTCCTCCCGTCCTCACCAGTCCCTTCGCCTCTGACCATAAACCCGGGGCTGCAGTCAGGCCGGGCAGCTGTGCTCTGCCATGTAGCTTTCAGTGGCCAGGCCAGGCCTGGGGGAGCATCCTGGGTAGTGGGGTGCCTCCCAGGGACCTGACCCCACCTGCACTCAGAAAGTCCGCCTAGAAGGGACCCTGAGCAGATCGCAGGACACACAGGGGCCTTCCCTGCCCCTGCCCTGGCCTCCCTGCTGATGCCACGACCACCCCCCATCCTGCTCTAGTCCTCCCTGCCTCTGATCTTTCTCACTCTGTACCCCCCGGTTCAAACACCTTTCCTTCTCCCTGCCCTGCTTCACAAAGTTCTACCTTCTTTTATTTAATTTTATGTTTTTCAGACAAGACTTGAACCTGACAGCCTCCCGCCTCAGCCTCCCAAGTGCCAGGGTCCTAAGTGTTCGCCACCACACCTAGTCTCCTCCTTGGGGCTCAGCATCCTGCCTCCTCTTCCAGGAGGCCCTCCTGCCTTCCAGTGGGGCTTGTGCCTTCCTCTGGGTCCCTGCAGCCCTTGTGCTTGCTTCTTTCCACTTTCTGCTTGCTTGCTAGCCGGCCTGGCGCCCTGGAGGCAGGAGAGCCTAGAGGAGCAGTCTACTGTCCCCCCTCTTCTGAGCCTGCACGGGGAGCAGCCTTGGGGCTGGGGTCAGGGCAGGGTCCCCGCGCTCTGTTCTTCATCCTTCCCACAATCCAATCAATCCCACTCCCAATGTGCCGGAGGATTGATATTCTTCCCCGGCCGGCCAAGGGCTGGATCGATTTCTTCTTAAAGGCACAGCCCCACTTCGGGGTATCCTGCAGAGGCAGCTATTAATTACTAGGTGTTCTTATTCACTGAGTGCAGGCAGGGGCAGGTGCTGAGCAGGGCGCCCAGTACGGGTGGGCAAGGGGGTCCTCCAGTGTGACTTTCAGTAACTATTTGAGACCAGGTAGCAGAACCTCCTTCAGAGGCAGGCCCAGGACTCAGGTTGGTATGGCAATTTGCCCAAGGCCATGGAGCCTGGAAGGGATGGGAGTCCTTTTCATCTGATGCTGTATATGCCTCACAGGGATCTGACCTCCAGGGGTCAGGGTGAGGGGCAACCCTGAAGCTCTCTAGGCTCTGATTTCCAGGCCCCCTTCTGGGTAGTGCCCCCCTCCTATCACCATAATCGGGAATGAGAAATAGTGAATAGTACTGGTGAATTATTAAGCTTCTTGCACCCAAATCTGGAGCCTCTTCCAACCTGGACCAGGGCAGGGCCTTCTTGCTCAGGCTGCTGGCAATGCTTGGGGCTCCTTCCTTCCGGGCCCCTGCCCGTGCTCAGGTGTGATATCCTGTCACCCGCGTCCCTTCCTCACCCCAGGACTGGCTTTGTTTTCTGTCCCTGACTTGTCACATGACTTTGGGTGAGTCACGTCACCACTCCGGGCCTCAGTATTTTCCATCAAAGGCCACGTTGGTTTTGCTGAATGAAGGTAGGGTGCTGGATCAGATGGAATGGATCAACTGAAAGGTGCTCAGAAGCTGTGTCGTCTCGTCTTGTCCAGTTAGAGATGCGGTCACTGCAGCCCAGAGGGGCTCAGGTTTCCAGAACTGCAGGATCAGAAGCTTCTGACACCTAGGACCAGAGCTCAAGGGGCGATGTCTGGTGTCCAGGCTGAAGCGGGTGCCCACACCGGCTGCCTGCATGTGGCCGTCACTCGGGGGACAGTGGAGGGTAACTCTGGAGGCTGCAGAGCCCCCACTGCCTGCTGTCCAAGGGTTACAGCATGAGAAACCAGTGGATAGAAACCAGTTCCTCCTGGCAAATGGGTAGGGAAGAACTGAGCCGCCCCACAGGAAGCGGAGAAAAGTACCCTGGGAATGAGCTAAGCCTTGATATGGAAGAGGAACTAGGACTTCTCTGAGAGATTCCTGCTGGTCTCCAAATGCTGACATTGGATTATGGAGCCTCGGCAGCCCCATCTCTGATTGCAAGAGCGTCAGTTGGCCAAGAACACCACTGTTTAGGACCTAGGCAAGCTCCATCTCATGTGGACCCCTGGGCTGTGGAAGCCAGGCTCCCAGGCCCTCAGCAGCCAGCTGCCTGTGCGCTCACTTCCGGTTCTGTCCGCCTTGCCTTGATCCTCTCTGGAGTCGCTCGGGGGAGCACTGTTGGAGGTGAGCTCACACTGGAGTGGCATTGCTGCCCCTGCTGGGCTTCTGACCCTGGAGGTGCCAATTTAGCAGGCCTGGGAGGAGGGTGCCAGCGTCCTCATGGCAGGTCCCACTTGGGACGGGTCAGGAGCCCGGGCTGGGCAGTAACTCTGGTTCTCTGTCTGACATATTAACTCCATGAGCATTCATCGGCTGCCTATGTACTCCAGGCACTAGGGTGGAGAGAGATCAATCACAGCCCATATACTAAGGAGTCAGTGTTTAAGATGCCGTCCATCCACCACTTCATTCATTCACTCATTCACTCATTCACTCACTCACTCATTCATTCATTCATTGCTCGGTTCACTTATTTAACATTATATTGACCACCTACAAAGTCGGGCACAGAGCCAGACCTATAGGGATATAGGAACAGACCCGAGATGGTCTCTGCCCTCAAAATCACCCCTGGTGGGGAAGACAGACAGACAGACAGACAGACAGACAGACAGACAGACAGACAATTAGGCAGCTCTTAGCAGAGTCCAAATTGGAGCAGCCGCGTGGCTGATTCTTCCCCTGCCCTTCTCCTCCTTCTCTTCCTCCTTTTGCTTCTCCCCATGCTGGCTTCTTTTGGTACTAGAGATTCAATTCATGGTCTTTACACTGAGCTACATCTCCAATTCTTTAAAAAATTTTATTTGTTTTTTAAATCATTTATTTATTTGGCATAGGCTGTCACTATGCAGCTCAGATGTAATGATCCTCCTGTCTCAGCCTCCCCAGTGCTGGAATTGTAAGCATGCACCACCATGCCTGGTTTCAGTGGCAGGCACGGCACTCTCAGAGTTCTGGGGCCGGCATGGCATGTGGTACTGGGTCCTTGTGCTTGCCAGTCAGGCACTTAGACTGCTGAGCTATCTCCTTAGGTCCAATTTTTAAAGAAGTTTCTAAGTCTGAGACAGGGTCTCACTAAGTCATTAAACTCCTCCAGCTGTGCTCAAACTTGCCATCCTCCTGCCTCAGCCTCCCAGAGTGCTAGGATTACAGGTGTGCCACCATTTCCAGCTGCCAGGGCTCTTTTAGGCAAGTCCGGTGCTGTACTGGTTTGGGACAGTCACACAGTCCCCTCTCAGGTCTGGCTCCAGAATAGGAAGGGGTCTGTGGAGCTGGCTGGCTACTGTGTCCCCACAAGCTGGGAATGGATCCGGGTGGAGGGCGGTCCAGTGCCCTCTTCTATCCCCTGATGGTGCTGTGCATAAGAATGGGAGCCCTCCGCCGCGGGGAAGGGAAGGAAATCCATTTCCTAGCTAGGAAATTATTGAATATTTAGGAGCCGGAGCAGATCGTTTAGAGGGGAAATGAATTTCTCGGCTTCCTCTAGCTGAGATAAATCAGCCCAGATGCTCCTGTATTTTCATTTACCCCCACCGGCCTGATGGGTGTTTATGCAGTGCAAAAGTAATCGCTCGCGGAAGTGGGGGCAATCACTTCTTCAGCCGCTGGCTCCCTGTAATGCTGCTGGTGTGCCAGACTCTGTGGCCCGGGAAGCAGAGGAGCGGGCTGGCTGTGCATGGACCTTTCAGAGTGTCGAGCACTAGGGACAGAGGGGAGACCTAAAGCAGCGGCCCAGGGTTTGAGCCCTGAGGCAGGAGGGTGCGGGGCGCTGGCTCTAAGCTGCAGGACAGGATGACTGCTTGGCTGGATCCAATGGGATGGCTCTGTGGCCCTGAGGCCTTCCTGCCAGGAGCCTGATTGGATCCCCAGCCTGCAAAGACTCTAGAGCCCCCTCTGACCCCGGCACCAGCTCATCTTTCCTCTAAGTCTTGGCCTTTCCAGGGCCGGTTTAGGCAAGCTTTCCCCTATTGGGCCAAATAGCGAATCAGCTTTGCCTTTGGGGCCCTGTGATTTGTAGCCCCAGCGACTCCACCTGACCCCTCTTACTGTGGTCCCCTGTCTCCCGGAGGCTGAATAAGCTTTAGGGGCTTAAAGGAAAAACAGAATCCATGCCTCTGGCTCTTGTCTGGTTTTGAACCAACTCTATTTCCTTTCCTTGATTAAAAAAATATTTGCTTGCAGTAAAAAAAAAAAAAAAAAAAAGATTAAAATAATCCAGGAGGACAGAAAGTGAAGGTCATCGGTCGCCTTCTCCCTTCCCAAAGTTCAGTTTAACATCTGTGTATATTTTCATCCTAGCACCGTGTTCTTTTTAAAGGCCACCTTGCGCAGGCCGTATTTACTGAAGTGGTTGTAGTTTGAGTTTCAGGTTGACTCTGGTTTAAAGGTACAGGAGACAGCACCCAGAAATGGGGTCAGGGCGTGCAAAGCAGAGGAGGCAGACTTTTCTTTCTTGGGCGGGGGGGGGGGCGGGTTTGTTCCCAGAGCTCCGGGAGCCTTTGGGTGGAGGAGCCCAAGGGGCTCTCCCAGCTTGGGCCTTTGGACAGGGAGGATCTCTCCCCTCTGCAGGAGAAAGGCCTTCTCCAGACAACCTGCCAAGGTGCTGGGAGGTGCGATTTGCCCACTCCCTGCTCTACCTGGATCAAAAAGATACCGTGCCCAAGCCCTGAGAATTCAAATCCTAAAGCACTGATGTTCTTCAGCCTCCATCCCACAAAGGAGGACACCTCTGTCCCCGACAGTGGCAGGGTGGAGGGGCAAAGCAGAGGACAAGAATGCCGCCTAGCTGCTGTCCACCTCTGGCAAGGGCACGGAGAGGAGGGGATGATGGAGCAGGGAGCATTGTGCCCACCAGGGCAGGCCTGCTGCCTGAGGGTCCCCCTGCAGCTGTTGCTTCCTCACCATGGGCAAGGTTTGTGCCAGCTGACCTCTGTTTCCTCTCCTACAAAATGGGTACAATGTCCACAGCTGAAAATCACATGAAGGAGACTGTTCCAGTGAAAACTGTGGGAGCCAGTTTTTACTCCTTGTTTTTAATGTGTGTATGTGTGTGTGTGTGTGTGTGTGTGTGTGTTTCATTTTGAGACAGAGTTTCACTGTGCAGTTCAGGCTGGTCTTGATCTCAATTTGTAGCCCAGGCTGACCTTGAACTCACAGCAATCCTCCTGCCTCAGCCTCCCAAGTGCAGGAATTACAGGCATGCACCACCTGTAATCAGCCCAGCTAGTTTTCTTTCTTGGATAACAAATAGTGAGGGTATTGGCATAATCTTGTACTAAATCTCAGGCTGATTAGAGGCTTTGGAAAAAACTTGTTTTTTTCTCTGTCTAGAATTTTTTTTTTTTTTTTTTTTTTTTTGACGAAACTGGGGATTGAATTCAGGCCCTTACACTTGCCAAGCAAGCATTTATTCTATTGAGCCATCTCCTTGGCCCCTTCTGTCTAGAATCTTAAGATTCCTTTTCTCCCTTCTTGTTCCTTTTCCTCTGTTTCCTTCCTGTTCCCCTTCTCCTTCTTCTTTCAGTGTGGGAACCCAAGATGTTTTTACTGAGCTACATCCCCAGCCCTTTTTATTTTGAGACAGGGTCTTAGCTCGAATTTTCAATCCTCCTGCCTCAGCCTCCCAAGGGCAGGAATTGGATGAAGTGGAACAGTGAGCCCTTGCTCAGAAAGCTCAACTGGCCTCTTCGGCAGTGCTGCCCCTGACGCCCAGCCTGGCCTGGCACCCGGTGGGTGGCACAAACAGCTGTGAGAATGAATGTCACAGGATGCTACAGAAGGGCTTCTCCCACACAGAGCTGGGGGTGGAAAAGAAAGCTGTGACCAGCCCCCGGGCCTCCTTTCCTCTGGCCGCTGGCTGAGCCCAGGTTTCTTTCTTTCCTTCTCCAGTGCCCCCGAGAGATGATGACCCACGTTTTCCGCACCACCGTGTTATACCACAAATTCATTTCAAGTTGGACAGATCCAATTTGGTTCTCAAGTTAAAAAAACAAGGAGGTATAATTAAAAAACAACAACAACGGCAGAAACATTCAGCTATCACAGCTGGTGATCGGGAAGCCGGGCAGCCTTTGTGTGGTTCCGGAAGGGTGCAGGCGGGCAGGCCTGTCTCCCAGCATGCTGGGTCCCAGGCTGCACGCCGAGGCTGGCTGCATCCCCATTCCATGAGACCCACTGCGGCTCCTGGCTCTGGTTGCCTCCTCTGCAGGGAGGCCCCTTCCCTGCCCTTCTGGGCCCCTCAAGCGCACAGAGCCAGAAGGGTGAGCCACCATGAGGGGCTCCCAGGAGCCAGGTGCAGGGTGGCTGACAATCCGCGCGTAGTTGAACAGCTGCAAAGGAGTTAACTGTGCTGAGATACAGTGCACGCAGCTGGGAGTACAAGAAAGCACAGGTTCAGGGCTTGGCTGCTGGCTGGCCGGCTGGCTGCTGGACAGAAAGCCAAACTGAGAACCTGGAGGAAAACAGGTAACCAGGCAAGCCTGCGTGGTAGGCCGCTTTGCCCTGACTTTGGTAGATGACAGGCAAGCGGGTCTCACTGGCCCCGAGAGCAGCTTGCTGTGTGACTCCGGCGATCCACAGGACCTCTCTGAGCACAGCGACACCATCTGCTCCCCGAGGGCGCGGAGGCCACAGTCTCTAATCTCTTGTGGGGCTGCGGCGGGCTCTGATTTTTCTAATTCTCCACACGGCACAGCTGTGGGGTACGTATCCATCCTGGAGAACAGAGGGGGTCGTGCGGGTGCCGCTGGATGAAATCTTAATTCTGACTTGCAGCTGTTTCCAAAGAGCCGCAATTACAAGCAGGAAGCTGGGAGTTGCACGCAGGTATCTCTTGTGGGTGCCCATAAATATTCTTCTCTTAATTAGCAGCCAGCCCTTAACAATTGGGTGATTTTTCAACTTCCCTGGGCTCCCGCTCCTGGCACGGTGTCGTGGAGCACAAGCTTCCCCTCTAGCCTCGTGGGTTCAAGTCTCAGGGCTGCGGGTTTTTTTTTTTTTTTATTTTATGGATGGCTCAGCCCGCCCTTTGGGCAGGGCTGGCAAGGCATGTGGTGCTAGGGATCGAAACATCGTCTCTGCGGTTACCTAACAGGCGCTTTGGACTGCCAGGCTATCTTTTTTATTTTTATTTATTTTATTTTATTTTATTTTTTGTGGAACCGGGGATTGAATTCAGGCCCTTGGACTTGCCAGGGAAGCACGTTTTCCACTGAGCCATCTCCCCAGCCCTGCCTGCCAAGCTATCTTGCCAGCCCAGTGCTGCCTTTTCTATCTGTCTTTGCAGGAGGCTACTTTGTGCCTCAGTTTCCTGAGGATGGTGGGACCTGCACCATAGGATTAAATGTACAAATCCATGTTGCCTCTAGCTACTTTTTTTCTTTTTTTTTTTTGCTGAACTGGGGATTGAACTCAGGCCCTTGTGCTTGCCAGGGAAGCACTTATTCCACTGAGCCATGTCCCTGGCCCTTCCACGCTGCCTCTAGGTCAGTCCTTGGAATACAGTGAAGGCGTGTGTCGGCTTTTATTCCTGTTACTCTCCCCCAGTGTGTATTAGTCAGCTCAGGCTGTGGAACACACCATGGATTCTGGCGCTTAACCAATCAAGAGGGCTGGAGTCCAAGATCAAGGTATGGGCAGGCCTGGTGTTTCCTGAGCCTCTGTCCTGCAGTCTTCTCCCTGGTGTCTCTTCCTCTTCTTATAAGGCCCCTACCCTGAGGATTAGGCCCACCCTACAACCTTACTTAATCTTTAATTTTTTTTATTTATTGATACAGGGTCTCGATATGTAGCTCATAGTGATCCTCCTGTCTCAGCCTCCCCAGCACTGGGATTATAGCTGTGTGCCACCGTGCCTGGTTTCCAGGCTGGCACAGCACACCCAGGGTTCTGGAGCCAGCATGGCATGCGGTACCAGGAATCAAACTCGGGTCCTCACGCTTGCCAGGCAGGCACTTATGCTACTGAGCCATCTCCCCAGCCCTAGAGACCTTTAATTTTGAAACTGGCACACCTGGACAGGGGGTTGATTGCCTTCATCCTAACCACAGCCTCCTTCTTCATTGATTTTTCTCTCATGGCCCCTGAATTTGGTCCCTGACATGGGGGACACCTGGCCCTAGGAAGCCTGCTGGGGGAGGGGAGATTTAGACTTGTGCCCTGCATGGTTCCAGCCAAGGAGGGAGGGGAGTATGTGGTACCTGGGACTCTGCTGGAGCCGGGCTGGTGAGGGTTAAAGCCACCTCGACAGTGGCGGGAAGCAGCCGTGGCATTATCATGATTAATGTTATTTCAAAGCCTTAATTTCACCCCCTCTTCCAGAAATGTTTTGCTGGCGGTAGCGCTGAGTGCTATCTCTCCATTCTAAGCGTCCTTTCCCTGGAGTAATTTGGAGCAAGGTCACCGCCTCTCGCCCCTGATCTTCCCCCAAGACTGCCCCAAAGCAGGAAGCAGCAGGAGGCTGCTGGGTGGAAAAGGTCAGCGGGACCTGTAAACCCTGGGCTTTGCACCCTTACCCCTCTTTAGGCAGACAGAGGGAGGCCCCAGCCCCAGCAGGCAGCACGGGGCAAGCCTAGTGGGCTTCCTCTCGCTCTGCCCCTTGCTGCCTGAGAAACTTCCTTGGGGCTCAGTTTTTCATCTGCAGAGTAGGGGACAGGATGGGGCTTCCTCTCCTGGTGGTCCTGAGCCACTGCACACACCAGTCCCCCCAGGGCTGTGGGGAGGGAAGTAGCACGGACCGCAGTTCCAGCAAGTTCTCCAGGGATACCCCGGGGGCGCTCCATGGGCTACTTGTCCAAAGCAGAGACCGTGGTAAAGAAATACAGCGCTAGCGCTCGGCGTTGCTGAAGGTCCCCGAAGCGCGCGTCCCTTAGTACTGTTAGTACCTGACATGGTTTAGATCTGGGGGGTCGCCCAAAGTCTCCTGTGTTCAGAGGCGGGGCTTGAGGGAGGTGCTGTACTCTATCGGATTGAGCCCCAGGTGTGTGTGAGGAGGCGGAGCCCGACAGGATAGGCTCGACTCATGGGCGCCGCTTTGGGGGAGGGCCTGCCTCTCTTCCCAACGCCTCCATCTCTGCTCTCCCTCCTGGGCACCCTGAAGCGAGCCCCCTCCCCCCACCAGCACCTCCCCTATGCTGTCTCTTCCTTGGAGCCAGCTAACCATGGACTGAATCCCTCCAAACCATGAGCCAAAAGAAACCTCCCCCGTAAATTGTGGGTATCAGGTATTTTGTCCTAGTAGTGGGGAATCTGACCGATACAGCATCAGCATTTCATCTTCATCGTGATCTTCTTCATCAATAGGTCTTGTCTGCCCTTCAGCAGAAAAAGAAGGGGGACCTAGAGACACGCTCCAGCCAGGTTTTCACAGAGGAGGAGCCATCCGGGGCCAAGGCCGAGAGCCTGCCCCCAGAGCTGGACCTCTCTTGCTAAAACTTAGAACTCTCTAAATGGAAAATCTCTTCCATTCCTTAAAAACCACGTGATCTACTTCCTTTCTGCAACATTTAGGGAGACTAAGGCCACATGGGGGAGGATAGACACTTAAGGACATAGATGTGAGAGCTGGACATTCCTGTGGTCAAGTTTCTCCTCCATCTTGTGCTGGTCGTGTGACCTAGGCCTTGGGCGAGTCATTTTATCTCTTGGAGCCTCTGTTTCACCATCTGTAAAATGGGCTTCTGTGTGGTCCTCAGGGATGGTCCTGCACTGGTATCCATACCTCGGTCACTCTCCTGTCACATGGTCCTGGGCTTGGTCTATGTAAGCAGCAGGCCTGGCAGGACTTCTGAATGCTGGGTTATAAAAGACACGGTGGCTTCTGTCATCTCTCCAGCCACTCCTGCTCCAAGGAGGCATCTGCTAAGCCCTGGGAAGCTCCTCAGGACAGGCCCCCATGAAACTGTGCCCACCAGTCACCTTGTGGATGAACTTGGCAGCGTGTTCCCTGGTCTTGGTTTACAGTGGGAGGTTTGTATCACTCTCCGCTTCCCAACCTGGGCAGGTGACACGGGTTACTAAGTGCTAGCTGTAAGGGCAAACAGTACCCAGGGAGGGCTTTCTTACAGGCACACTGTGGGGACCGAATTCAGGGGACCACAGAACAGGAAACAGCACAAGATGACGAAAGTGGGAAGCAGTAACAGCCTCATGTCCCTCTGTCTACAGCCCCGAGGAACGTGGGCTAAGGTGTGCCGGAGCCGATGCCTTCCCAGCACCCAGTTCTAACCATGTGTGCCGCTCGGGCCTTCGTGACCTTGGTGGGGACCTGGAGCTTTGCCCGGAAATGGAACAGCAGGGTCAGAGGGCAGAGCGCAGAGCAGGCTGAGATGGTGGCGGTCACAGTCAGCGGACCCTGGGCCGGGGACAGCCATGGCATGCTGGGGTGCAGGGCCACACCCAGGGCTGTGTGACTGAAGGCTGCCTCTGAGACTGTCCAGCCCAGGGCCTGCTCATGGGTGGCTTGCTGCCCACTTCTGGGCCTGCTGCCTACGGAAGGCTCAGGAAAGCCGTGGCAACCAGGGGACATTCAGTGTGCCAGGATGTTGGAAGCCAGGGGCACCCGGTGTCTCTAAGGCCATTGGAGAGACCCCCTGGCTGCACGGGGCTCCTGTGAGACTCAGGACTCAGAGGGTCGGTCTGCAGGTGAAGCCCTGGACCTCCAGCTCTAGCGCAGCAGGAGGGGCACACTTGCTGGGCCCACCAGGCGGCACCTCTGGGGTTGCCAGCTCCAAGTCCTGGTCTGCTCAGATGATCACCTGCTCTCAGGAGGCTATCCCTGGCTTCACCCAGTTCTCACAGAAGCCAGTAAGTGGAGGCACAGAGAGGTTAAGGGACCTGCCCAGGTCACATAGCAGGCTGTTGCAGAGCCAGGGCTGGAACTGTGCAGAATGAACTGCACAGTTCATTCTGGGATGGGTGCATGGTATTTGCAGGGGTGGGGATGTCTGGTCAGGGGTCTTGTGGATCTTCACTCCTCCCCTGCCTGGACCAGATGGGCAGCCCTGTCTTCCATGGTCTTCTCTGACGGGGCCTTCACATGAGGAATAACTGGGGTGGGAAATTCTGGCAGAGCAGAGTCAGCCAAGCTGGACCTTGGGTGTCAGGTGGGTTGGGAATGGAGCTGGTGAGGGGCCCTGGTGGTGATGCTGGGCAAGCTGCCCCATGTCCTTGGGCTCCTGCCAGAACCTGTGTCCCAGGGTCCCCTCCTCCCCCAGAGGCCACCTTCCTACGCAGAAAACATCTGGCTGAGTTTCTGGTTGAGTCCTGCAGTGCAGAAGTGGGTCCCACGGGCTTGGATCACAGAGCAGTCACCCGCTAATGCCGCATTAGCACACGCCTCCAAATCTCAGTTGCTTACAACTGCAATCAATTACCCTCCTGCATCCGGTGGTGGCAAGTCGGGTCTTAAACGTGGGCATCACCTGTCTCAAGCCCCTAAGGGCTTGTGACGACCCCTAAGGGCTCATCTTGAGATTGGGACCCTCTGGCACAGATTCCAAGGCAAGCCCAATGGTGGAGCCCCACACGATGTGGTGGGGAGGGGAATTCACATTTCTAGCACCGCAAAATCCCATAGCCTAAGTGTGGATGCTGCATTGTAGCCAAGAGGCAAGAAGAGGAACCAGAGGTCCAGTGGTCCCCAGTGAGGACTGCAACAATTACAGTACTGCTGACCCTCCACCAAGTTTCGGAAGCCACTAATTTCTGTACCACAAAGGAAGAAAAGTGACTTCAACTAAAGTATGGTGTGGTGCTTTCCTAGCCCAACATGGTTCTACTTAATTCTTTTAAAGAACTGTTTAATCCTAAGGTGTGGAAGTGGCCGCAGTTGTGACCGTGTTGTCCAGGTTTGCTCTTGAGCAGGCGATGACAGCTGTGTCAAGGTGGCCCCTGTCCCAAGAGCTTGGGAGTTGCCACCGATGGGAGCATGTCTTGACTTCAGGAAACTGGGGAAGCAGGTACATCTTAGAATTGATGAAACCTACGTCCCATGATGAGCACTTGTCCCAGGCCAGACCCCAGGATTCAGGCTCTGTGGGGTAAATTCATTTGTGCCTCATGACAAGCCAAGAGAAACATGTCACTATCCCTGCCTCAAAAATGAGAACAAGACTCACAGTGGTCTGCTGTCTTGCTCAGTCAGCAAGGAAAGAGCTATAATTTGAAGTTAGAATAGCCTGGAACTCTAAGACAGCGTGGTGCAGAGCACGGCCTTGAGATGGTGGTGCCTCAGTTTCCCCATCTGTGAAATGGGAACAGCAGCAGTAATTACCACAGAAATTGTTGTGACAATAGGGGTTTTAGAAACTGTCAGGCACAGAATACTCAAGACATAACCATTCCCTTTGGTGGCACCAGAGACCTTTTTGTCTCTCTGAAGCTAACATTGGTGGAATAAAGCTAGGAAGACTGAGAGAAGAGGATTATGAGAGCCCAGAAAAGCAGGCCTGTGGTGCAGGGATTTGGGAGATCTTTCCAAAATTTGATGGAAGAAAAGCAAAAAGAATAAGTGATTTTTTTTTCTTTTTTTGAGACAGGATCTCACTCTGTAATTCAGGCTGACCTTGAACTCATGACAATCCTCCTGCCTCAGCCTCCTGAGTGCTGGGATTACAGGTGGGTGCTACCACTCCTGGCAAGATTGACTTATGTGTGCATTTATGTAATCAAAATATCATTTATTGACTGTACAGGTAGTGCACAGTGATTCAATTTAAAATTGAAAAAGTTGAGTCAGGAAAGGTGGCATGTGCCTGAAATCCAGACACTCTGGGAGGCCCGGAAAGTAGCAACTTAGGAGATAACTGACTCAAAATAAAAAAAATAAAAAAGGGCTGCGGATGTAGCTGAGGGTGAAGGCGAGGTCCTGAGTTTAACACCTTCCCACTCCCACCAGAGACCCTAAACATGAGGGGGGCTAATTCTGAAATGTCAAAGTGAAATTTATCTATAGTGAAACACGGATTTTTAAGGATTTAGCTAGAGATTTTCACAGCTGTGTATGCCTGGCCTCACCCTTGCTGCCGAGAGTCGTGAACTGACTATGTGCACCTCTGCCTGGTGCTGGACAAGGCCGGGCAGTGCTCTCGGTTGACCAGGGTCAGCTGCGGGCTTCTGCCTCTGCCGGCCGCCGCTGTTGGACGCCGGCCTGCGCCAGCATGCCCCCGGAGATGTCTGGACCTCTTAGTGGGAACAAGCCCTAAGGCTTACTGCGCTTTCTCTTGAAGCTGCTGCTCTGTCCACTCGGCTCCTCGGTGGGTTTACAGAACGTTCTAAGCTGTCACTCCCAGAGAAATCCATCAGGAGTACATCTAAGCGAGCACAAGAACCACCAGGCCAAGTTTTTCACAGGCCATGTGCACAGCAGGGTGTGGGGACGTGAAGGTCAGTACATCCGAGAAAGCCCGCTGTGAAAGGAACAATTTTTTTTTTTTTTAAGGCAAGGTCTTGTGTTGTTCAGAGAAGCCTTGAACTTACTACATAGCCTAGGCTGGCCTCGAACTCCTCCTAGCAGTCTAGCGTTAGCCTCCCACGGCCCACACCACCTCCGGGCTTCGAGGAGCGATACTTATATAGCAGCAGTGAGCCTGAAATTGGTCTAAACGCAGACCTGTGATTGGTTCCAATTCAGGCCTGTTCATTGGTCTAAGTACAGGCCTGGGATTGGTCCAAACTGTATGCGTGTGGGCGGAGCCTGTGTCTAGGACCGCTAAATCAGGGTGGCCATTCACGGAGGAGGCGGGACTAGAGAGCTGTTTGATTAAACAGCTGTTCTTTGTGAAAAAATTTTGGGGCCAAGACCAGGGAGCTAATTCAACCCAGGTAATTGGGGTTTAGGCAGGCTGGGGATGTTAATAATGGGCCTGCTGCACTCCCTTCCTAATCTTAGCCCCTTATGGTGGTTTGCCCCCATCTGCTTGAAGAAGCAGCCGTAGCAGTAGCTCAAAATGGTAGGAAGGGGTGGGCGTGGGGGTCGCTGTGCTTTTGGGGGGGGTATGGCCCTACAGCCTTTAGTGGAGCGGTCCAAGTGCCCTGGAGGAAAATGGGGTTGCTAAATAACAAGGGTGGACCATGCAAGATGGCCCAGTT
>PVKA01020809.1:0-39907 GCA_004027165.1 Ctenomys sociabilis
TGAAAAGACAACCCACAAACTTTGAAAAAATCCTAACTAACAAGCAATCAGACAGAGGTCTACTGTCTAGAATTTATAAAGAACTAAGATATAACAGGGCCCTCAAATTTAAAGACCCAACTCAGAAATGGGCATCTGAGATGAATACACACTTCTCAGAGGACAAAATTAAAGAAGCGAACAAATATATGAAAAAATGCTCCACATCGCTAGCCATTCATGAAATGCAAATAAAAACAACACTGAGATATCATCTCGCTCCAGAAAGAATGGCTATCATAAGGAAATCAACCAACAACAAATGTTGGAGAGGTTGTGGGGAAAAGGGAACACTTCTCCACTGCTGGTGGGAGTGTAGACTAGTACAACCATTGTGGAGGTCAGTATGGAGATTCCTCAAAAGAATAGGACTAGAAATCCCATTCAAGCCAGCTATCCCCCTACTGGGAATTTTCCCAAAGGATTTGGATACATTGTATCATAGAGATATATGTGTACCTATGTTTATAGCAGCACAATATGTGATAGCAAAATCTTGGAAACAACCAAGATGCCCATCACATGAGGAATGGTTGAAAAAGATGTGGTATTTCTATATAATGGAGTATTAATCAGCTATTAAGAATGATAAGTTTGAAGCATTTATAAAGAAAAAAAAACAAACGATTCACAATTTGTCATGGCTAAATCTTAGAAACATTGCAAATGCCCAACAACTGAGGAATAAATAAAAATCATATTGTAATTTTACACAACAGAATATTATTCATCTATAAAAAAGATAAATTTGAAACTTTTGTAGATAAATGGAAGCAGTTGGAGTCTTTACTGGTAAGTAAAATAAATCAGATCCACATACGCAAACATTATATTATCTCACTATTGTGAGAACTAGAAAGAGTAACAAAAATATAAAAGCTACAAAAGATATTTTGAAAAGGAAAGATATCGTCCAATGGGAAGGAAAACCTGGGATTAGGAAAAGGATAAATGAAAGAATGAGGAAAATATATTCATGTATATATTGCAGAATGGTTAGGGCAATTATATTGCCAATTTCTTCTGGTCTTTTGAAAGAAGCAGTTTTGCTTAATTGGTTTTTAACTCCAATTTCTTTTTTCCTGATTTGAATTTCTTATAACTTCTTTGGTATTGTGATTTTTAAGTCAATCTTATAATTTTCTTTATTCTTTGGTCATGTCCTGATTAACAGATAAAGAATGGGCTTAATGAATCATTATGGGAGCAATAGATGATGTTTCCAATTTTCCCTTGCTGATTAGTTAACATTATTTTTCAGATTTTGCTTTGGCAAGTGATTTTTTGGGGGGCAGTTGCAAAATATATTATAACCAAATCACAAAATAGAACTAAACAAAATTTTTGCAATACTTTCTTCTAATAGTAAACTTTACTTCAGTCAGTTTTCTAAGGACCCACCCTTATTCTTGCCTCATCTCCCTCAGAAAATATTCCTTGTCTTCAACACAACTGGCATATATAATATTGACCTTATACAGAAAATAAAAAACTCTTTGAAACTGAAATATGAGGAACCTTGAGACAATCTTCTAGTTTTTCTGTTAGCTGCTGTTTGATATATTTAATCTTGCCATTATCATCATTTTAAATAAGTTTTCCCCAAAATTGGGCCTACTGAAAGAAAGACAGTCAAGAGAAGGAATGAATATATAACTCCTATTAGGCCTGATCATGAAAAGAAAGGAGCAGGGAACAAATATGAAATTCTATATGGAGAGTGATAAGCACAGCAATATCATAAATTCTTTCAGGGTTTGCTATATTACTATAGCTATATTTCAGGGCTTGCTATATTACTAAACACAGTATACTTTGAATAATTAAGTGTAAGACCATTGTATGGAAAATAATTACACTCTGTCATATTTGCCCGAAACATCTATATAGAGCAGTAAATTATAGTATATTATTTTGTCCGTTCATGAAAACTGAAACCATTGGAATAATCATGCAAAATGATTATTATAATTACTAAAACAAATTTTTTAAAGAAAAGAGCTTATCAATTTCCCTTAACATTTTGGAAATAAAATCATCAGTGATTTAGGAACTGCTACATTAAATGTTAGTTTCTATGTTAAAATCCGTGTTCTTAGACAATTTGATCAGGCAATATTTTATGGGATGAATAAGAAAGACTTTATTTTATTTCTTCAATACAATGTAACTGTTACTTTTGGGCTACTAAGCCTGCTAATATGCTTCTCACTGAAGTTGGTATAAACATACGCTAACAATATTTTAGCTATTCATTAACACTGATAAAACATTAAAAAGGTTTATGTCATTATTAGTGAGAAAAGTTCCTTTAGAAAATGATCACCTATATTTCATGGACCTTGATGCTTTTGATAGCTGCTATAAATTATTGGCATTAGGTTGCCTGGATTCATAGCTCTGCTACTTAAAAAAAAGATCATGAGCAGGTTTTAACTGCCTTATGCATCCTTTTCTTCATCCACAAAATGGGATGATAATGGCATAATACTGAGTCATTTAAAGATGATGTGCAATAACATATATGCTGCAAATGGTACTGAGTAAATAGGACAAGGCAAAATAATAATAATTTTATTATTAATGATTTGGTTTTTTTTCAAAATAATACAGAATCCATATAATATGGAATCAAAATAATAAATAGAGAAAATGCAAAAATATTTGTTAGATACCATAGAAATAAATCTAATATTTATTTGATTACAATTGTAAAATTCCAACTTGTATTTGCTAGATATGTATCAGATTATATAATTTCTAGGTGTTCATTTATACTTTGATTTTTAAGTTTTTATTTTTTAATGTATCATTGTCTACCAATAGTATTTTGTTTTATTTTCCTATATTACTAAATATAATGATTTGAATGATTAGGTGTAAGAGCTAAAAATGTTCTAAGACAACTTGAAACAAATACAACTGGAAAATTTAGTCAAAATTACTGTCATATAAAAGTCTACTCTATCGGTCAGTATTTTTCTACAAAATAAACAGAACACAAGAAACAAATGTTAGAGACCCTTTCAGGGGTTCCAATCTCCTGCCGAGAGGTATGGGACTCTGAGGAAGAAGAATGGAAAGGGAAGAGTCAAAAGTATAAGGGTGCCATAGCAGAGATCTTCGATAGCTAGTTGCTCTGAGGCAACAAAATACCACAAGGGGCTACACCTAAAGTAGCCATGGACCCCAGCATCCAGGGGCCTATCAGGCCCAATCCACTTCAGTGGGTCACACTTGGAAGGGCCACAGACACTAGCCATCAAAGCCCAAGGAGTCCACTTTGACAAGGCACAGCAGGAAAGTGCCCAGCACACAGCCAGATGCAAGCCAGGCCAGCTGGTTGGGTTCAAGTACAATAGATCTAGACGTGGTGAACTGAGGCATATTGCTAGTCCCAGTGGGTCCCTGAACAAAGCCCAGACCTACAGGAAAACTCTTGCAACAGAGAGGTGGCACCAGGTAACTGGAGAGAACTAGAAGATTCCAAATGTATGAAGGAGAGATGTGCAGACAGAATTCAGGGGAACTAACTTAAATACAAATTCCTAACTTAAGAGTTGCTTTGCTACACAGTTATGATGTTTTTTCCTAATGTCTAAAGTGCAAACTCTTGATTACAAATGTCTGTCAATTTCTAAATTTCATTACCTGTTATTAGAATTGCTAATTGTACTGTTGTAAATTAGGAACCATATTTGCCTTAACCATGTCCTCTCTGGAGTAACAATTTTAGGAGGAGCTTGGATAATAACCTCAGAAGCCCTACACTGAAGCATAGAGGGAAGTACAAAATGGGAACCGAAATATCACTCTGGATTGAAAGATAAGGCACAATCTTGGGATGCACACAAAACAAGACTAAAACACAGGAGAGATACCTGAAGAACAGACTCTGATTACAGTAATACAGCTTCCTACTATCAAACTTTAACAGAAAGGTATTGCAGAAATAAAAATAAAGAGTTCTCTAAAAAGATGAAAAAAAGGAGCAAAATGCATTCTCAGGTCCCAAGCCCACCCAGAACAAGTACAGGAGACATCAGCATAGAAGAAAAAGGAAGTCACACCCCTGAAATCTCTGAAATAATAGCAAACTGAAATGAAGAAACAAGTGCAGAAAGGTATAGAGGAAACTAGATCAGAAATTATCTCCCAGGTAAAAAAGAAATGATAACTAAAATACCATTTAAATATTGTGGGTGTGTGAATTCATCAAAATAATCCAATACAGTCCAGTAGTCTATAATAGTAGTGGGTTCTCTGTAGGACTAGCAATAGCACCTTGGAAAATGAAATACCTTGGAATAATCTGACTAAAGAAGTCAAAGATCTATTCAATGAAAATTACAGTACTCTGAAAAAAGATATTGTAGAAGATTTCAAAAATAAAAAGATATTCCTTGCTCCTGGATAAGAAGAACCAACGTTGTGAAGAAGGCCATACTCCCAAAATTGTTGTACAGATTTAATTCAATCCCTGTCAAACTACCACCAACATACCTCACTAGAGAAATCACTCCTAAAATTTATTTGGAACCACAAAAGCAATCCTAGGTTAAAAAGTCAAGGAAGGAGGCAATACAATTCCTGACTTGAAATTATACTACAAAGGTACTAAGGTAAAATGAAATTGAAAAGAAGCAATACTTCTAAAATCATTCCTGGAGGTAAATATTTTCCTGAAACTTAAACTTGGAAAAAGACCCAATCAAAAAAGAGAACTACCAGCCAATCTCCCTCATGAACATAGATGCAAGACACTTCAACAAAATCCTAGGTGCTGGGGAGATGGCTCAGTGGAACAAGCATTTTTCTGGCAAGCATAAGGGCCAGAGTTTAATTCCTGGTTCCGCTAAAAAAATAAAATAAAAAGAGTGTTTTGGGGGCCCACCTATTAGCTCAGTTGTTGAAGTGACTTCTTAAACAAAGTAATCAGGGTGCTGTGATTCCATCCCCAGACCCTCACATTGAAAAGAAGCAATACTTCTAAAATCATTCCTGGAGGTATATATTTTCCTGAAACTTAAACTTGGAAAAAGACCCAATCAAAAAAGAGAACTACCAGCCAATCTCCCTCATGAACATAGATGCAAGATACTTCAACAAAATCCTAGGTGCTGGGGAGATGGCTCAGTGGAACAAGCATTTTTCTGGCAAGCATAGGGCCAGAGTTTAATCCTGGTTCCGCTAAAAAAAATAAAATAAAAAGTATTTTGGGGGCCCACCTATTAGCTCAGTTGTTAATAGGTTGCCTCCCAAGGCAACCAAAAAAAACCCTTCTGAACTTCTGGGGCTGGATAGATGGCTCAGTGGAATAAGTGCTTCTCTGGCAAGTGCAAGGACCTGAGTTCAATCCCTGGTTCTGCCAAACAATAAAATAAAATCCTAGCAAATAGAATATAGCAAATCACCAAGAAGATTATACACTATGACCAGGTAGGATTCTTCCTAGGTATGCAAAGCATGGTTCAACATATGCAAATGTATAAATATAATACACTCTATCAATAGAGCCGAAACAGAAAACAACATTATCATCTTATAGATGCAGAAAAGGCTTTTGAAAAAGTCCAAATCACTTTCATGATCAAAGACTTACAGAAAATTGGAAAAGATGGCATATATCTCAAGATTATAAAAGCTATCTATGGCAAACCAACAGCCAACATAATTCTAAATGGGTAAAAACTTGAAGATTTCACTAGGAAATTAGATATAAGACAAGGTTGTCCTCTGTCACCACTCCTGTTCATCATAGTTCTGGAATCATTAGACCAACTAGACAAGAGAGAGAAATAAAAGGATAAAGAATAGGTAAAGAAGAAGTTAAACTATCATTATTCTCAGATGACATGATATTTTACTTGAAAGACCCAGAAAACTCCACCGAGAAGCTCTTGGAGTGCTGGTCAAATATCTCAGTGTCTGCTTAGGCAGACACAAAGGCCAGGGTTCAATCCCTGGTGTGTCATGCTGGCCCTGTCCCCCAGGGAGCACTGAGATGGTGACTGAGGCTGGGCATGGTGGTGTGCACCTCTAATCCCAGTTCTTGGGAGGCTACAAACAGGCTGAACACTACCAGTCTGATTTATGTAATGAGACCCTGTAAACCTTTACTAAAATACAAAAAGAAGAAGTAAAGAAGAACAAGAAGAAAAAGAAGAAGAAGAAGAAACTCTTAGAATTAATAAACAAATTAGGTAGCATAGCAGGATACAAAGTCAATATCAAAAAATCAATAGCATTCCTATACTCAGATAACAAACTCAGAGAGAAAAATTAGAGAAATAATAACTTTCACAGTTGCCTTCAAAAAATTGAAGTACTTAGGAATCTAACAAAGGAAGCAAAAGATATATGATAAAAATTACTGTACTCTGAAAAAAGAGATCAAATATAATCTCAGAAAATGGAAAGATATTCTGTGATCCGTATAGGAAGAACCAACATCATGAAAATGGCCATACTCCTAAAATTTTTTACACAGATTTAATGCAGTCACTATGTAAATACCATCACCACACCTCTTAGACCTAGAAAAACATTCCTAAAATTGATTTGGAAGCAGAAAAGACCCAAATTAACTAACAAAGGCAATCCTGGGCAACAAAGGCAAATCAGAAGGCATTACAATCCTGACTTGCAATTATACTACAAAGCTACTGTGATACAATCAGCGTAGTGCTGGCAAAAAACAAACCTGAGGATCAATGGAACAGAGTAGAAGATGCAGATGCAACTACCGACATACTTAGTCACCTTATCCTTGACAAAGTAGCCGGACAATATCTTCACTAGAATTAAGATAGCTTCTTTAAGAAATGGTGCTGGAAAAACTGTCTTGCCACCTGCCAAAAACTGAAACTAGATCTGGGTCTAGCACCATGCACTAAACCACAATGAAAATGGATTAAAGATCAAAACATTAAAACAGAAGCATTAAATCTCCCGGAAGAGAAAGTAGGGGGAAATCTCAAAGACATATGTGTAGCACACAGTTAATGAACCAAAACCAAACTTCACAGGAAATACTCCAAAGAATCAACAACTAAGATATCATCTTATTGAGAAGTTTCTACATGTCAGTAGAAATCAACACAGAGTGAAAAGACAACCTACAAACTTGAAAATAATCGTAACCAGCACTCAGAAGCCTCTGAAGGTGAGCAGATGCAGCTAGAGGTTACACTACCCACATGTGCAAATATCATATTGTCTCCCTAGTGTCTAAAAGAAGAAATATGTTCAAGTGGCATCCACTTCAATATAAATACTCCATTATATAGAAATACCACATCTTTTCCAATCAATGCATGCCACTTGAGTATATACTCATAAGTGAAATAAACCAGACACACATGTGTAAATATCGTATAGTCTCCCTAGTATAAGATGTGAAAAGAAGAAATACAAATAAAAACGTACAACAACAACTGAAAACAATTGAGCCAGACAGGGCAAAGTGAATGGCATATGCTGCAGGGTACTAATCAGCTTTTCTTCTGAGTGGTTAACAACCTAATTTCACAGATCAAAATTGGTGAAATAGAAGAGCCAAAGGCCAGCCAACATTTTGGCCCTAGCCTTTCAAGGTCAGCGAGGACTCAAGACATAGGAGAACCTGTACTGTAACATCAAGAAACTCAGTTGTGCCCCAAATTTTCTGATCAAGGAGATTTATGGAGCCATACAGGAAAGAGATTGAAGATCTATAGTGTGCCTAGGGAGACTCACATGGAGAGAAGACTTTCTCTCAGGCTCTCACACAGAGCAAACTGGTCAACATTGGCTGTGACTCATCCACATGGATGACACAGACAAAGGATCTACAGAATAAGGTACAGGATTACAAGATAAACCCTGAGGGGACATCACTGACCTCCTCAGAAACAAAAACTATACATTTTCGTATATAGGTCTTGCTCTATCTAGGTCTTGACCATCTAGCACAAAAGTATAAAAATGAGGTATACAATGTGGGGCCATAACAATAAGTTGAGCTGTAAATGGCTACAGTAGAAAACTTCTTCAGGTAACTCACTATTGTTGTGGAATGCTGAACTAACTATGTTGGATTGTGGTGTCAAGTTCACGCACCTAAATTGGTTGAATGACAATGGAGTGCCCACCTTTGACAGGTGTAGACAAAGGAAAGGGTATAGAAAGGAGAATCATGATGTGTGTGTATGGACAGTACAGTTGGGATAGATAATGCTGTACTTCTACATAATTCTATGAGAGGCAAGATTTGCACAAATGGTGGTTGGACAGGATATTATGTCGGCTTCTAGTACTATGGATAACCACTAGGAAAATGACAAGGTACAAAGTATTAATTTTTGAATCATTTATATAATTCAGGTATAAAAAATAAGATACGTAAACAGCTACACTCTTAATTTACTTATAAGAGACATCTATCTGTAAGTATAATATCATGTATGCACCTTGTACGATACCAAAACAGTTTGCAAAGTATTAACTTATCAAATCCGTCCTGTTAACATGCCTTAAAACTGTTTCATTGATATTTGTACTTCAACAAAATAAAAAAGAAGAAATAAGACCTGAAAGGTATGCTATATATAGTCATTACATCTAAAAGATAAATTGAGTTTAGGGATATTCAAGTGTGTTTTTGTGTTGCTCTTTGGGTGAGGCTGAATACAAAAAGTCCAAGATTTTTTCTGATCACAACTGAAAGAAAATGAATTTAAGAATTAAACATCAAATTTGAGAGAAATGAGAAAAGATAGGAAAAATGGAAAAGGTAAATTTATGCAAGTATATATACAGCCTGGCTTTGACGATTGTACTAATATTTTCCATCTTTTTTTTAAATTCAAGTTTGTGTGTAGAATTTTGAACTCTACTACTGTATATACTCATACCTGTGATGTGAGCAAGTACATTGAGGACAGCAGTGTGTAATATGAAACCCATGCTTGAATACCTTTAATCTTGATCTTCCAAATGTGCACAGTTTCTATTGTCTTATCAGTTATTATTACACTCTTATTAAAATAAATTTTTAAAATAATTAAAAAGATGTCAAGACAAATGATTGTTTTCTGGAAAGCAAGTGGTGCTATTCAATTATTTTTCTAATTTTATATAACTTTATCTGTTAATCTGAGCAACAAATTTGAAGGTCCAAAGCATAATATAACAACCATTCTTAATTAGCTATTTTTGTTTTGGAAATCTGTAACATACGTATTGTTGTGTGTTACCCTGCTTCTGTCCTTGTTTCTGTTTGTTTTTGCTTTTATTATTACTCCTAAAAATACAACACAATAAAGTACAGTACAATACAATGCAGTACAGTACAGTACAATAGAATGCAAGGCCACCAGACACCTAGATCCTTGGTAAGCATTCATTACATCTCAGTGAAGGACAAGGGGTAAAGGGCAGTGTTTGTTTCTGGGATAGTAATGTGACTATAGTGAAATGGAAAGGTCAACACATTTTTGCAAGAATAGGAACAGGGGAGAGGAGAATGGATAAAGAAAACATAGTTGCCCCAGATGTCTTATCCTCATAGTTTATCTTGACCACCACAAAAGCATTACACTTAGGCATTTAGATGTGATCAGAAAAAGTGGGGAGTTTCTGTGCTGAATCTTGCACAAAGGGCAAGACAAGGACACTCTTGAATATTCCTAAATTCAATTTATAATACATGGTCCCGAACATACAAATGAATAATAAATTTTGATATTGGCTTATGATGGTCACCCAGAGAATTAGATGAGGAAACGTGCAAAGGGTGTCTGCACACAAGACAGAAGGATTCAAACCAATGTTGGGACTTGCTGTGTCCCATGAAAGTCTCTGTTAGGATGCCAATGTGTCTGTGATGGAAGGCTGTCTGTTGTGCAAGCTGGAGTCTACTTCAGGAGCCAGAAGCTTTTGAGCTGAAAGCTGAAGAGTCTGTGCTGGGAGCCAGGAGATGATGTCCACCCAAAGGCAAAGACTGGAGCTTTTCCAAAGATTACAAACACATGTTTTTTTTTTTTTTTTTTTTGTTTTGTTTTTCATTTCCGCTATATAACACCCAGGATATGATCTGCACCAAGATGGGTCTTCTACACCCTACGATGTGGAACTGCTGTGCAGTTTTAGCTAAATTTATAAGCTTCTCAAACTGACACACACAATCAACCACTGCAGTTACTGAAAATAGTTTCTTAGGCTTTCAGTGTTTGGTTCATTTTCCATTCCTCAAATCTTCCTTTGGTTGTTTTGTAACCTGACAGAAAAGTTAGATATTTTCTTAGCATTTTCCAGGTCACTAATATTATATTCCCTTTTCTATTTATTTTATTTTATTTTTTTGCAGAACGGGGAATTGAACTCAGGCCCTTGCGCTTCTCAGGGAAGCACTTATTCCACTGAGTGGAACAACAATTCTAACTGTTGTTCTCCTTGGATAATTTCTCTTCTTATAGTTCATTCTTTTCTCTGTCTTCATTCTACTGTTGAACCCATCCAATGAGTTTTCAAAACTTTGGTAATAGCATTTTTGATTTCTCACACTTTCCATTTGATTCTTCCTCATATTCTCCAATGTTTTTTTGAGACTACATTTTTGCTTACTTCAGGTGTATTTATACTTGTTATTGGAAGCATTTATGCATTAACATTTTGTCAGGTGAACATCTCTTGTGTTTTCAATGTTCATATTTATTGATTGTCTTTTTGTTTCTCTGTGTAAATTCTGATTTACTTACTCCTTGTTAAAAATAACTTTTAATGTTGAAATTTGGACATACATAGCTTACTTTTGTTTTTACTTGATTTCTTCTGACCCCAGACCAGCAGGGAAAAGCATAATCTGATGATTACTGTCTGGCAGAGAGTGTGATGCAGATTCTCTTTTCCTCTTTCACTGAGATAAGGAACTTCAGGTGCAAAAGAGAAAGGATCTCTTTATTGTTGTTGGACAGGCATGAGAGTTATGACTCCTCAGTAGGCCCTAGCTGAGTGGACACAAGGGTCGCATCACGAGATCATTTGGGAGGACTGCATCACTGAATGGAGATGCAAGTCTTGGCTCTTAGTAGATGGTTTTTTTCTCACTTGACCCCATACAGCAGCAGAGAAGAGCATAGTGCCTCGTTATCACTGGGTGGGCAAAGGAGCCTAGGTCTTGTAGTTAGGAGGTGAACATGAGGTTGGGTTTTCTCCTGGCATTTGGATGGTATAAAGCATCTATTTAAAACTTTTCTTTCTTGGTAGGCAGCCACTTTTCTGATCCTTGGGCTTAAAAGAGCAGGCTGTTTGAATCTTTTTCTGTTTGTTCCCCATGGAGTTTCTGAGTTGCCAACTTCTCCAGTTATAAACCTAAGATGTATCAAACAAAAAGAAAGCCCAGAAAGCTCACCACTGTGTCATTCTTCAGATGATGTGCTGCCTTCTTTCCTCCTCACAGTGTCAAACTTTTACTTAGATCTACATCTTTAATTGTACTAAGTGGGAGGACTAGGACAACGCATGTCTGTTCCCATCTTTTAAAAAGTGAAATTCAGACAACTCAGGATTCTAGGTAATGTGAAAATAAGTTTGAGTATTTGAAAACCATCCACATTTTCAGCAAAACTGAGTCAAATTCCTAAAATAAACCAGTAAAAATTGGTGATGTAGAACAATTTTATAAGAAAGGTAGATAAGATTTAAAAGTTCTCATATGGCAAGTTGGCATTATAGTGAGTATGACTTTATTTTTGCATTAAATCTTATGAAACACTATTAGTATTTTATTTCCCAACTAATATAAAATGTACTTTGGACATAGTTTATTGTCAAGGAGCTGAATTATATTGAACGTTTTTAGAATTTAAATAGCTACACTAGTTTACCAGAGGAGAAAATAACAATGCTTAATAAAAAAAAGATTGACAGACTCTTCCGTTTTTTGATTAGTAGCCTAAAAACAAAGTTCTTAGGACAAAGTTTTCAAAAGAATGAATGGGTATAATATTTAATATTACATTTGGAATGAGACCATGATATATTGCTTTCAGTATATTTCAGAGCACAGTATTTTTTTTTATCTTAAAATGTGTGCACAAATATTCACTATCAAGCAGTTATAAATTGCCTAAAGCTATAGTGGATAGTATACAATGCTTAGCAAGGATTCGTTTTGTCTGTTCTACACTGCCTCTAGGTCATCCTTTTAATGCGTCAGTGGCACACTGAGGTTTTGGATGTAGTTTGTAGCCGTTGAGCCATTTTCAGAATTACACTGCGAAGTGACCTGTGCAGAATCCTGCTTGGTTGAAATGTCAGGATATTAACAGTAACACTAAGGAAGATTGCTTTATATATCAGGTATTGAGGAGTCATTCTAGTACACCTTTGGGAAGATGGAGGTTATGAGTAGTTACACTAATTGCTTAAGGCCACAGCTGCTATGGGAATTTTACTGAGAATGTTAGGAATTAATCCTATGACTCAAATTTGTGGATCAAACCGAATTTCTCTTTATGAATCTCAGAAGGTAAAATTAGAAAAAAAAAAAGAAAGAAAGAGAAAACATTTATGGGTAAATTTTCTGACAGCCTTGTCAGTAAGGTGTTGAAAAATTTAGAAGCAGTCCCATAACATCTTTATAGATAAACTCCACGAACTTTGGTGGACATGCTTTCATGTCATCCTTTAAAAACAAAATAAAGATAATCTCCTTTGGCCAATGTTAGGTTTCACTGAGAGGTTATAAAAATGTTGGCAACTACAAATGTTTTTAATGGGCACTGACTGAAATCCCAGTGAACAATAAACACTCATTTTAAGAGGCTTTTGTAGACACTATATGTATCCACAAACGTGCATTTTATGCTGTGAACATAGTGTGCGCCCGATTTTAGTTTGCAGAAAATCTATACTATTGACAAAAAATACTGCAGGAAAATAATTTGACTAGGTCAGCTGAGAATACCCTTATTCTAGTTTCTATTTTTGCTATGATGCAATATATTGAGGAATTTTTTTTTTTTCTGTTAAAGAAGAGTAGGTTGGTAAATGGGATGGGGTAAGATATTTATGTCATGTTTTATGACTGGCAGATTATCCTTATTAGAAATTTATATGACTTCATGAAGTTTGTTGTTCTTGAAAAATATCACATTAGTACTGTTTTCTATTCAAAGCAAGTGCATTAAAATGCTGGCAATGCAAAAATGCTTAGAGGGAGGCAGGGAGATAGCTCAGTAGAAAAAGTGCCTGCCTGGCAAGCACAGGGTCCTGAGTTCAATCCCTGTACTGAAAAAAAAAATGCAAAGAAAGAAAGCTTGAGGGTGGGATCTTCTACTGTAGCAAATATTCAGCTTTGGAATACATGTTTCTAAGTGATGTAACAAAGTGTTCTATACTGATTATAAATAATTTTAATTACATTTCTTGATACATGATCACATTCATCATAAGGAATTTGTACCTGTATATGACATAACTTCACTATTTTTCCCATTTCCCGCCCTTCTCTTTGACCCTCTTTCCTCCTTAGTTAACGAAGTTTTGTTTCTATTTTTCTTCTTTTCTCATTTTTCTTTTCTCTTTCTTCCTTTCTCCCTCTACCTCCCTAGTTTCCATTCTCATTTAAACATTTTTCCCATTTTCCAATATCTATTATACATTTTGGTTCTTATTTACACTTCCAATTTCCCACACCAGAGAAACAATGTGACATTTACACATATGTGTCTGATTTATTTCATGTAAAAGTATGGTTTCAAGGTGCATCCATTCAGCTAGAAATATCTCAAGCTTATCCTTTCTGCTAGTGTTGTGCTCTATTATATAAGAAAACCACATTTTTAGGCTGGCTAGATGGTTCAGTGGCCGAAGCACCTGTAATGGAAGTGCAAGGTTCCATGTTCCACCTCAGGTACTACATGCATGCTGACCCTGAAATTGGGCATGGTGGCATATGCCTGTAATCCCAGCCCTCGGGAGGCTGAGACAGGAAGCTCACTAGGAGTCTGAACTGTTTAGTGAGATCCTGTATGAAATAAATAAATAAATAAAAATGTAAAAACCCTGCATTTTCTTTCTCCATTCATCAGTTGATGGACATTTGAGCTGTTTCCAAGTTTTATCTATTACAAAGACTCAGGACATAGGAAAACCTGTACTGCAACATCATGAAACTCAGGTGAGCTCCAAATTTTCTGAACAAGGAGATTATGGAGCCACAGAGGAAAGAGATTGAAGCTCTATAGTGTGCCTGGGGAGAGTCACATGAACAGAAAACTTTCGCTCAGGCTCTCACAGAGAGCAAACTGGTCAAGCATTTGCCGTGACTCATCCACATGGATGACACAGACAAAGGAACTACAGAATAATGTACAGGACTACAAGATAAACCCTGAGAGGACTTCACTGACCACATAGAAAATATAAAGTTCATGTGTTGGTATATAAGTCATGATCTATCTAGGTCTTAACCATCCAGCAGAAAAGTATAAAAATGAAGTATACATCGTGGGGCCATAATATTAAGCTGAGCTGTAAATGGCTATGGTTGACAACTTCTTTGAATAACTCACTTTTGTTGTAGAATGCTGGACTGTGTTGGATTGTGGTGTCAAGTTCAAGCACCTAAGTTAGTTGAATGTCAATGGAGTGCCCACCTTTGACAGATGTAGACAAAGGAAGTGGTGTAGAAAGAAAAAATCATGATGTGTGTGTATAGACAGTATAGTTGGGATAGGTAATGCTGTGCTTCTACATAATTCTATGAGAGGCAAGATCTGCACTAATGGTGGTTGGACAGGATATTATGTCGGCTTCTAGTACTATGGTCATCCACTAGGAAAATAATTATTGAATTTTTGATATAATTCAGGTATAAAAAATAAGATAAGTAAGCAGCTACACTCTTAATTCACCGATAAGAGATATCTGCTAAATAATATCTGTAAATATAATATCATGTATGCACCTTGTACAATACCAAAACATTATGAAAACAGTTTGCAATGTATTAATTTATCGAATCTGTATGGTTAAGGTGTCTTGAAACTGTCTGATTGACATTTGTAGTTCAATAAAATAAAATAAAAAAAAAACAAGATTTATCTATTACAAACTGTGTTGCTAGAAACATGGTTACACATATACCACTGTGACATTAGGCTTTTATTTCTTTTAGGAAGATATCAAGAGGAGGACCAGTGTACACTTTCACCAACAGTGGAGAAGGTTTTCATTTTCCCTACAGCTTTGCCAGTATTTGTTTTGGTTGATTTCTTGATGATAGTTCTTCTATCTTGAGTTAAATGAAATCTAAGCATTGTTTTAATTTGCATTTCTCAAATAACCAGTGATGTTAAATATTTCTCATATGTTTCTGTATCATTTCTACTTCACCTGAGAAGTCTCTATTTCAAGTACTAATTTTTGAATTGGGTCTTTAAGTATAGATGTTCTGAGTTTTTGGAGTTCTGTAAATATTCTAAATAGTACTCCTTTATCTGAGTAACAGCTGGCAGACATTTCTCCCACTGTGGATTGTCTCTTCATTCAGTTGGTGGTTTCTCTCCCTACATAAAAGCCTTTTAATAATATCAGTTTCCAGTTGTAGAGTCTTTGTGATAGTTTTTATACGATCAGGGTTTGGTTTATAAATTCATTTCCTATACCTATGTCTCCAAGAATTTATCTATTGTGTCTTCCAGCAGGTATAATGCTTCTGTTTTAGGAGCCAGGGAGATAGCTCAGCAGGTACAAGGGCTTGAGTTCAATCCCCAGTTCCACCAAAAAAAAAAAGCTTCTGTTTTAATATTTAGACCTTTGTATGATTTTGACTTTCATTCAGTGCATGGTGAAAGATATGGGGTTAGTTTTAATCTTCAGCATGTGGAAAACCAGAAATAGAGATAAATTTGAAAATCAAGGTGTAGACTAAAGATGAGGAGCCTGTACCCTATCATAATATATAAGTTAAACATTAGGCAACTTCCTACTTTTATGTTCTAGAAATTGCATCCAATTTTTCTATATAATAACAGTTCAAATTTTGTGCACAATTAGACATTAACAGTGCTAACAAAGATGTGTACAATGTCCAATATATCCCTTTGTGATTTGGAACACATATATTTTTCATCCTGAGAAAATTATGATTTGCATTTCAGGTAAGGATTCAAGAATCCTTTAAACACTAAATCTTAAAATTATTTACTGAATTCCTCGGGAACATATCAGTTCACGTATTTTTATTTTGATATAGCTACAACTCAAAAATTCAAAGCTGTGTCTTTATTAATAATGTTGTGGAATTTCTTATTTTTAAAAGTGTATCTTCAGCTATTATTGTAGAGAGACAGTTGTCTCCTTGAATGTACCAGCTGCATGGCGTTTAAAGATTTCTGTCTCTTAGAGCCTGAGATGGGGATCACATGAGTGCAGAAGCTGGAGGATGGACTGGGCAACAAAGTGAGTTCCTATTTCATAATAAAAAAGTTTCTGTCTTCAAAGAAAGATTATGACTATGTGTTTCTTAACTTCCCTTAGGTTTTTTGTTGTTGCTGTTGTTGTTGTTGGTGGTGGTGGTGTTGTTTGCTGATTTTTTATCTTATTCTGTGTGTTCCTCATATTTATTTTTCAAGGGTCTTTTGTAATTAATGATGACCACAAAAAGTGATATCACCATAAAAGTTGATATAGTACAGTGCTTGAAAGTATCATGCTTCATATGCAAGGAAGGAAGTGTCATGGTAATTTTTATAAATTCTTTCTCAAGCTTAAATAATTTGCCAAACCTTTATTATATTCTAGAAATGAAGTGAGAATTTTTTAAGAGGGCTAGACCAGAGTTAATATTCCCAGACTCATGGTGAAGAGGAAACAGGAACAAGAGTCACGACTAACTTGCGTGATTTCAGGAAATCAATTACAGAATCAAACAGAATGCACCAGGAAATGAGAAGACAGATGATTCACTCTGGTTGCAGGGGCTAAAGACGTTTGCAGAAATGATGCTATCTAAGTTTACTCTTCCCAGCAGTGAGCAGATACAGAAGAGCAGGAGCTCTGTGAAATAGGAGGCTGGGCAGAAAAGTGGAAACAAAAGCAAAGCATCGTGGCAAGAGACACTGCATGTGCTGTGTTGGCAGATAGGACATGGATGAGAATATAAGAGTAGCAGCGAATGTGGGGCACAGAGACGACGGATTCATTTTGTTTGCATTGTAACATGAAACATTTATGTCAAGTAAAATGGAACCATATGCACATACTTTCAATTATGATGAAATGAACATTGCCACACTTCAGAAACCTCTGATGTTCTTCCTCAGTGCATTTTTTACTTCAGACTGAAAAAAAGTGATATTTATATAGTCTTTTCACAATTGTAGAAAAAACAACACTCATTAACATGTTTGTAGTACTTGTTTATGTTCCATGTGAGACTTTGGGGACTCATAAATAATGCATCTTAATGCATTCTCCATCCCCTTTCTCTCCTTACAGCACTCCCTCCATGTTTTGTTCTTTCTCCCTCCCTCCCTTCCCTCCTTCCTTCCCTCCTTTCCTTTGGTTATATTTGCAGTACATGTTATAATGTTTACAATTGTCGTGTGCAGCTTTTGCAGTTACAAAACATATCGTGATGCCCCTTTGCACCCCCTATCTTTCACCTCCTTCAATCACTTGATTCCCTCTTCTCTTTGAGAAAGATCTATTTATCTAATTTATATCAGCTATCTTTAAATTTGTTCTTTATTTGTAATTTAGGTTTTTCATATAAGAGAAGCCATGCAATATTTAAGTTTGTATCTGTTAGTTACTGCAATACTGAGCACTGCAGTATTCACATGCATTCTTTCCTTAATGACCTAAGTTTTTTCTGCCACAAAACAGAATAACATTTCATTGTATATAAATATTACATTTTCTTTATCCATTCCTCTGTTGATGAACATGTAGGATACTTCCAATTTCTAGCTGTGATGAACTGTACTACTATAATATCTCCAGTACATTCTTCTAAGCAATACTATTTTTGCCTCTTTTGAGCTTCTGTAAAGGGATCATTTTGTATGCAGCCTTATGTAACTTGATATGTTTTATTTTTATTAGTATTATTTTGATTGATACATAATAATTGTATATTTTGTGGAGTACTATATAATATTTTAAACTAGTAACACAGTATAGAATAAATAGAGCAAGCTAGTTATTATATTTGTCCTTTTAGTTACCTATCATTTTGGGAAAAGACGTTTGAAATTTGTTCTATTATATCGCTGATGGCAGAGCCAGCCAAATAGCTCAGTGGATTAAGATGACTGCGAGCAGGTGCAGGGGAGAGGGTTTCGATCCCCGGGCCTGCTGTGCCAGCTCCAACTCTGTGGCACACAGAGACTGCAGTTGAGATTGGGAGTGGTGGCACCTGTAGTCCCAGATCGTGGGAAGCTGTGAACAGGAAGATCACTACGAGTCTGATCTAGTAGTGAAACCCTTAACATTCTGTAGACCTTTCCCTAAAATACAAAAAATAAATAAATAATATAGATCACTGATGGCAAAACTCTTATATACAAAGTGCCAAACTGCAACTCAAAACTCACTTGTTTATTGCAAAGTGACAACATTGCAATTAAACTGGAATATTAGGTTTTAGTATATTCTTGTCTTCAAATATAAAACATAACAGCGTGTGTATGATTGGTTCACCACCACTGCTTCAGATACTTTGAAATATGCATTATTGTTGAATGTGGTCACCCTGCTGTGATATTCAGTACCTATTACTCTTGTCTACTTGAAATTTAACACCTTTTTTAAAGTACTCCACATCCTGCCCAAACCTCAGCCTCTGGTAACCATCCTCTATTCCCTAAACTTTTATGAGTTCAATTTGTTTGGATTTCTTATGTAAGTGGAATTATGCAATATTTATTTTTCTGTGCCTAGTTTACTATTTATTTTAGTTGGCATATAACTTCTGTTTAAAAGTCCTGATAAAGGGTTAGAATACTTTTATAAAGATGCATTATAAGGATCAACCAAATAGCTCAGTGGATTAAAGCACCTTCAAGCAGGTGCAGGTGATGGGATTCAATCCCCAGTCCTTCCATGCTGGCCCTACCCCAGGGGCATGCTGAAATGGCAATTTAGAGTGGGCGTGGTGGCGTGTGCCTGTATTTTCAGCTCTTGGGGGGCTGTAAACAGGCTGATTGCTATGAGTCCTATCTAGTAATGAGACCCTGAACACCCTGTAGATCCTTTCCTAAAAAATACAAAAAATATGTATTTTAACTTCTGTAGTTTCATAATCAACTGGCATTTGGATTATATCCATTTTTATGAACAGTGTTTCTATGAATTTCATCCTTATGCATTTTTAAAGATTTTAAGGATGTATACCTAGTCATCAATTGGCTGGATGTAGGTAGGTTATATACTTGATAAGTTTTGCTAGAAAAAATTTTCCTAACCACTTAAACAAGATTAAAATCCACAATATTAGTAGCATTTATGGAGCTCTTTATAATTTATTATATAAATGATGCTTGAATTAATTACACTCAATGTTTTGCTTATATGAATTATATCCCTGTGTCTTTTCAAATTGTTTTTTGTTTAGTGAGGCCCACTATGTCACTAACTTTCTGAGATTGGAACTGAGTGTGAAATTCTTTGTCTCAGCCTTCCACAGTGCTGGAATTACAATCAAGTGCTACCATGTCTAGGCAGGAATACCTGTTTTAAATTTGTATTTCTCAGATTGTGAATGAGATTAAACCATTTTATTGGTCACTTGTGGTCTTTAAAATTTTTTGTCAGTACCATATACTGTAAGATTATTTTTTTATTAATACAGTAGTACGTCAGTTCATAAGTGTTTTTCTTTCAAACAGTTTGGTTAGCAAGCAAAAACACTTATGAAAATTATTCTTTTGTTAGATAACTCTATATTGAGTGACAAACATGCCCATGTGCATCTTTCCTTCAAGAGCATGGATGTGGCTGTCTTTCAGACTTGTAGAATGAATTAAGTTTGTGAACTGGTGTACCATTAGGTACAGAGCTTCTTCACATTTGCTGAATACTATTATTTTTTTTATTTTGTATGCCACAAAGTTTTTATCACAGGTTCTAGTTCATTGTTTAGTATTTTGCTCAATATTGCATGAAAACCCATCCTAATTATCTTATTTTAACTCAGTGGTTAAAGTGCTCTTTCATTTTCTCAGTTGAGAAAATGAGATTTCTCAGTTGAGTATTTTCTCAGTGCTCTCTTTTCAATGACCCTATCTCCAAATACAGCCTTATTCTGAGGTACTGAAGGTTGGGGATTAAGTATTAATTTGGTAAGACACAGTTCAGCCTTTAACAGCTATTTAGAAATGGGTAAACATTGAGGGTAACTCACAGATTTGAAGTGGCATAGCATTAGGGATAAAAAATAAAGATTAAAAATATTTCCACTTACTAAAACTATCAAATGAACATATTTCATATTTAAGAAAGTATTCTTGAGTTGATGCTTAGAATTGAGAATGTATTATTGGATTAATTAACAATAGCTAAATCTATCGTACATTGTTTCACAAATGAAACACAGGAACAACAATTGAAGATTTAAAATGATATGAAAGCTACTTGTACTTCTGGAAGAAATTTTTAATGACATTCATGCTTTAACTTTTTTCTCTAATTTCTCACCAGAACTATTTTGTTCATCTACAAAAATACTCACTAAGAGCAATATAAGATGTTGTATTTGCTTGTTGGGAGCGGTGCAAGCAACGGCTTGGTATTTTGGGTAACGGCTTGGCGTTCCTTGTGGGTTCCGCCTTGGCATGTTTGGAATAACACCAAGTAGAGTGTGGCCCTACCTGTCCGTTTGGACAGAATAAAATGGCTGCCTGGCAACAGAGCGGGATTGGCTGTATGCTAATATGTGACTGCTGATGATTGGCTTAGCTATACTATATAAGCTGCTGTGCTTCTGCAATAAAGCGAGATCTCCCCTTCTACAAAGAAGGCAAAGTGTGTCTGTGTTTTCCTTTCTGCGCTGGACAACTGGTGGCCCGTATGGGGACGTTTTCCGGGAACATCTTCCTTTTTTGACCGGACCGGAGGGGAAAAAGGGCTGCTGCATCTTCCTTGCTGGCGAGGCAGTTTGCTGCGGCCCTGGATCTCATCGATCACCTTGGGTAAACACTTCCGGAAAAGAGGGGTGGGTGGTGGACGCACCACAGTTCAGCTCCGGATAAGAGAGCTGGGTCAGCTCTGGATAAGAGAGCTGGGACTGCCCTAGAGAGGCAGGGACTGCCCTGAAGAGGCAGGGACCGCCGTGGCCAGGCGGGAGCACCATAACCCGGTGGACTTTTAGAACGCCATATAGTGGCGAAATAGAAATTAAAACTACATAGGAATTAAAACTACAATGGGAGCACAGAGCAGTCATAGCTTACAACAAGCCATAGGCGCTCTGTTAGACTCCAAGGGAGTCAAGGTTGAAAACAGTTCTATAAAAACATTCTTGACTTCTGTTGATAAGATAGCCCCTTGGTTTGTTCCTTCTGGGTCCTTGACCTTGGCCAGCTGGGACAAACTTGGCAGGAACATTGATTTTGTTGCTACAGATGGCCTCCTTGATCCTTGTGTGTGGCTACTGTGGGTGGTCATCCGTGGCTGTCTCTCGGACACGGCCTGTAGTGCACATGTTGCTGCGAGTGCTATCGCTCTGGGCCATGCTAGGGCGGAGTCTCGGGAGGGCAGTGAAGCTGATAAACAGGAAATGAGCACGGATGGGGGTGTGGATTCTAGCTCAGATGAGGAAGAACAGCCTAAGGACACATATACAGAGGCTATAGATGAATTACAAAAGATGATGGCCAAAGCTACAGTTCAGCTAGAAAGTGACCTTGGTATACCGGGTACACCAAAGATTGGATGCACTCCAGGATGTAATCCGTTTTGGTCGAGTCACCATGGCCCACCCTGTTACCATGGTAACTGCAATAGTTGCTGTGGCTGCAGCGGCTGCTGCAGCAGCTGTGGCCCTTACCTCTCAGGTAAAGATGGCCTCTGAAATTAACAGTATTGTCAAACAAACAACAGATATCTTAGATACCCAAAATAGCATCAATTCTAAATTCCTTAGTGGCATACTGAGAGTTAATAAAAGAGTTGATATTTTACAGAAAGAAGTTGAACAACTGTTCGGGATTGTCAGCACGAGCTGTGTTATCAATGTTGGAAGAGTGTGTGTGACCACTTTGCCTGTCAGTTCCTCCATTTCAATATACATCAGTCAATATCTAAAGGGCAATTGGTCGCGTGAATTGGAACAACTCATAAACATTCAAAAATTTGAGATTGCCTGCCTAAATGCCACCTCAGTCACTGCTCTGTCGTTAGGAAGCCTGTCTAAATGGATTGAGAGGACCTTTTCCTTCCTTAAGGAATGGGCTGGTATAGGCACCATGGCCATCCTGGCTCTTCTTGGGGCCATAGAAAGTTTGTTCCTGATATGCCAAGTGGTCCGCAGACAGCGTCGGAGCCATGTTGTCCTAAAACAAGCATTGTTGGCTTTAGATAAGGGACAAAACCCAGAGGCATGGCTGGCCATGATGTGACATGTGGGATGATTTTGGTCATGGAAATGACGCCCTTTCGGCCGGGGGTGTCCCCTATGCACCACACATTATCCCTTGTCACGAGGCCAGAGATGTATAATGGCTACACGCTGATGGATGCTCTATGGTTTGGAGGTCCTACTAGGCTTGACGGCCCCTGAGAAGGCCCTGTGGTCTTCTATTGCATGACGGGGAATAGGTCACTGCCTACAGCGTGAATTGTCCTTATGTTCCATGCTTACTGAGCCAAAATTGCTTGCTACTAGCTTTAGTATTCTCCCCGTGCCATGTAAAGTGCAGGGTGTATGATAAGAACACTGCAGGGAGATCTACGAGGTTTCCTGTTCTTGGGGTCTCTGGGGAGCAAGCTTGGCTGCATATGGGTTGGTGCCCAAGGTCCCATCTCTGTGCAAAAGGCACCGGGCGATGCAATTGGGATTGTGAGGATCACTTGCAAGTTGTGAGGATCACTTGCAATTGCCTGACTTGCAGAGGCCCACATCAATAAAACGGGGTCAAGCCTCTACTCTCACCTGCACAAAATAAAAAAAAAGGGGGAGATGTTGGGAGCAGTGCAAGCAACGGCTTGGTATTTTGGGTAACGGCTTGGCGTTCCTTGTGGGTTCCGCCTTGGCATGTTTGGAATAACAGGAAGTAGAATGTGGCCCTACCTGTCCATTTGGACAGAATAAAATGGCTGCCTGGCAACAGAGCGGGACTGGCTGTATGCTAATATGTGACTGCTGATGATTGGCTTAGCTATACTATATAAGCTGCTGTGCTTCTGCAATAAAGCGAGATCTCCCCTTCTACAAAGAAGACAAGGTGTGTCTGAGTTTTCCTTTCTGCGCCGGACATTTGCTCATCCTTATCTGGAAATATAAAAGCAGAGCACAGTGTCTGCCTATAAAAAAACAAACACTAATAAAACTTATAAGAAACAGAATCATTTAGACAAAGTGCCAGCCTGAGGATTGTAAAATGTGGGTTTCTGTTTTCTTACATCAAATACATGTTGTGCAACTTATTTTGGAGAGTTCTTTTGCTATTGCTGAGAAAATGAAAGAGCATCTTCTAACTAAAACTTATATTAACTTTTTGATTGTCCTACCAAGATTAGGCCTTCTTCGTAGAGTGCCTATCATCTGGCGTTCATCAAGAGAAACTTGCATGACATTGTGGGTTTCTAACATAAGAGGACTTTTCTTTTTTTATTTTTCATTTTATTTTATTTTTTTTCATTTATTTTTATTTTATTGAAATATAACTGTCAATCAGACAGTTTCAAAACACCATAACCATACAGAGTCGATGAAATAATACATTGCAAACTGTTTTCATAACGTTTTGGTATTGTACAAGGTGCATACATGATATTATATTTACAGGTTTTTATATAGCTGAATTATATCAAAGATTCAATAATTATTTACCTAGTGGATGATCATAGCACTCAAAGCCGACATAATATCCTGTCCAACCACCATTAGTGCAGATCTTGCCTCTCATAGAATTATGTAGAAGCACAGCGTTATCTATCCCAACTGTACTGTCTATACACACATGATGATTTTTTCTTTCTACAGCCCTTCCTTTGTCTACACCTGTCAAAAGTGGGCACTCTGTTGACATTCAACTACCTTAGGTGCTTGAACTCGACACCACAATCCAACACAGTCCAGCATTCTGCAACCATAGGGAGTTATTCAAAGAAATTGTCGAAGAGGACTTTTTTTTTTTTTTTTTTTTTTTTTTTTTGTCTTTTTGAGACAGGGTCTCACTATGCAGTTCAGGCTGGCCTTAAGCTCCCTTTGTAGCTCAGGCTGGTCTCGAACTCACAACAATCCTCCTGCCTCAGCCTCCCGAGTGCTGGGATTACAGGCATGCGCCACCATGCCTGGCTTCGAAGAGGACTTTTCTTGCTGGATAATAGTAGCTTATATTTATTGAGTGTGCCAGGCAGTGATGTAATGCTTTTCACCTATGAACTGTTAAAATAAGATGCTTCTTATTTTTAATAACGGAAGAAAGGATGGAGTCAGAGATGGTCTAAATAAGTTTTCAAAACTTTCTTATGGAATAAATGTGGAATTTGTACTGAGGCAGTTTAAGACCAGAACCTATTCTCTCCACCTCTGCACTATGGTGTATCTCTTAAGACAAAGGCTTAAAAATGTCACATGTTATTTCTGTAAAAAAAAACGCTGGAGATCAAGTCCAAGGACAAAGTGAAAATAATTAGAATGTGTCAAGTTTAGAACAGTCCACTGAATTTGGTATCTGAATGATTTGGGAGCAATGAATGATTTACTTCAAAAAGGCTGGTCAGCTAGTATAGGAGGTTCATAGGAAAGAGGGTTGTTGAAAAACAGTCAAAGCTCCCCTCTCACCTTCTCCTCAATTAGTTCTTTTTTCTGAAAGAACTGAATCCTGAACATTATGGCAAGTGGAGGTAACTGGGATGGAGCTGGAGTATGGAAGGGATACTCCATACTCTGGCTGAGTGAGAAGAGATAATTCAATACCTTGATACCTGTCTTCCAAGGCTTTTCAAATCCTGGCCATCAATCTTGGCTCCTCATACACAAATAATATATCAAAGGCTCAGAAGTACATTCAGACCTTACCTGCTCCCCACACAACTGAGTTCATCTATCCAGCAGACACACACTGCTGCTAGGGTCCTGCAGACTCCAGCTTTCCTTTAAAGCGCAGATAGATTGCCCCACCGATAGCTGATTTGGAGCTGTCTGCAGTGTTCTATACAGTGAAATCCCAGATCCAGCTTCCCTTAGTTGCTATTTTTCTAGCTCTAGCTCTGATGCTTTCTGGTCAAATAATTCCCTTCCTTCTTTCAGGACCATTCTTGACCTGACCGCCACTCATCACTGGAATCTCTGCTTACATTTGATGTGGTTATTGGCATTCTGCTGGCCATATTTGAGCAATTTACTGCATACCTGACCCTCTCAACACCCCTGACACTGTCTGTCTCCTACCCTTGCACAACAACAGAGCAGAGTGACCTCAGGAGCTTTTATTTTATAGTAGATCTTTTGCTATCTTTGTAGTTAGTTAGCTCGGTGCAATGTGCTCAGTAATAAATGTGAAAATTCACTCTTGTGGCTCTAATCATGACACTATGATGGCTTCTTTCTAATCAGCCAGTTTTTACAATCAAGTGGAAAAGCATAGAATCAAGGCTCTAAAATATTAGAGCACATATAATTTTCAAATAAAAATATATTTACTTTTATTCATTTATTCATACAAATTTGGATTATTATTCACTGTATATGTTTTTCTGGGAAATATTTTCTCTTTTAATAGAGTTAAATTTTCCATAAGTTGATTTAGAACTGTGTTATTCTTTTTTACTTGAAGATCAAGCCTGAGTTTTCTATCATTTCCAGAAACAAAAACTCTTTTCGATTTTTTGTATTTTACTTCAGTTATTGCCTGCTCCCTGCAATGTGGACAGTGTTGTTTTTATAGCACCTTCAGCACTGTAGCTTCAATGAAGTGCTTCTTTGCCTTCAGTTTGAAATTCAGATGCTTTGGGGCTTTGAAAGTGTACTTGTTTTGCTGTGTCATAAAACTGAAAAATCATTTAGACAAACTAATCTCTCAGTGACCATCTGTGTATGATCTTGAACTAACTGTCTAAGAAACATGTTGCTTTATTAATGCCCTTTACTCTTTCGCTAAATCTTAAAGCCAGACAATATTTATTGAGTGAATAACATGGGCAAGGACCTTTGTTATGCACTTCAATTCTTCTAGAAATAGAAGAACATTTTTATTTTTCTTCAGTTTGCTATGGCTAATGAAAAAAAAACAAGTATAATATAAAACCTTTTAGGTATTCTATAAATGCTGGACAATTAATATCCAATAGAAGTAAAGAAAGAAAAAAATTGTGTTGTTAATATACTCTAAGTATCCAGGAAAACACACTGATGGCATCCTATTTTCAACATGCTTTATAATCATTTATTTCTATATTTTAAAAACTACTGCGGTGAATCTGGTGGTATTCATAATCCTGACGATAAGCAAAGAGCCATAGGAAAATATGAGCTGCCCAAGCGAATGGTACAATCACAGAGCAAGTGTGAAACAATCAGTAAATATTTGAGAAATATAAAGAGTCTCACCTGTCTGTTGCTTTGGTCTGAATAATGTCATCCTCCCTTCCCCCAGCCTCTCACCAAGGAGTAAACCCAACCCATCTCACTGAGCTACATCCTCAGTTTCTTTAAAACTTTTATTTTGAGACAGGATCTCATGAAGTAGTCCAGATTTGGCTTTAACTTGCACTCATCCTCCTGCCTTAGCCCCCTGGAATGGCATATGCCACCAGGACCAGCACTGCTCACCCTTTACTTGACTGGCTCTCATGGCATTTTCCTACCTCTGCTGTTTATCTCACCTTTACGTCATCTACAAGCACTCCTCCAATGGCACAAATTAGTACAAGATACAGTGCATATTTTGGAGCTTCCTTACTGCTTTTGCACTGTTTCACCTCAGTCTCAACTATGTGATAGCACTTTTTGTTCAACATAGCCTTCCCAGAGCCATCCCTTCCTCCATAATAATTTTTCCTCTCAGTGTGCTAGTCACCCAAAGGTTCAAACTGCCTCTTATTAAGCAATATTCTAAAAACATAATCTGAAGATGACTTGGATATAGTGTGTTTTGTCATAGTAACCTGATAGTAACACTTATGATTGCATTTCAGCAGTTAGCATGATTTGAACACTACCTAATGCAACTAGTTTATAATGATAAAATAAAATAATAACAATCTATGCCCCGTGGGCCAGTCTGAAATGAAATATTTATTTGAGGTTATTGTCTTGGTTACTTTTTATCTCATTGCTGGGACAAAATACCTGATGTTGAAAATCAAGGAGGGAAGCAAAGGTCTAGAGTTTGTAGATGTTTCAGTCCATACTCAGCTGGCTCCAAGGGAGAGTGGAACATAGAAGAGGGCAGCAGTTCATGGTGCTGGGAAATAGCAGAACAGTAAGAGCAAAAAGGGAGAAGCAGAGGCAGCAGCAGAAGCTGCCCTCCCTTCCAGCTATTGCCCCAGTGTGGGTGTAGCATTCACACCCATAATCCCAGAATTGGATCACCGATTAATCACAGACTCCTAAATTCTGTCCCATTCATGCATAAGGTTTTGGGGAGACAACTAGATATAAACCATAACAGGTATAATATCCAATTCTTTGTTGTGATTTAGTGTTCCTGCTTTTGTTTTTGAGATGGGTCTTGCCATGTTACGCAACCTGGCTTCAAATTTACTTACTTAGCTCAGGCTGGCCTTGAACTCGTGGTGATTCACCTGCCTTAGCCTGCCTAGTTCAAGAACTACAAACATGTACCACCAACTAGTCTGTGATTCTTGTAATCCAATATTTGTTATATTTTTGAAATGATACAATTACATTATTTGTCAATGACCTCAATTTACTCTTTGAAAAATAATGCCTTAAAAATAGTTAAAGCGAATGAAGTTGAATGGATTCTTAAAGGAACCACTGAACATATTTTAAATCATTTGCAATTAGTGAAGACTCATTGCTAATCATATCAAACTGTGGAAGAATGCAGTGCTTCAGTCTAATTTTTGCCTGACTGCATATTTTAATGAAAAATGCCATTATTATCTCTAGTGTAATTTTAGCAAAAATAGTAAGCTGTATATGCAACATTAGTGAATACCATATTCTTGACTTCATTAATTTATCTTTACAATTCTAAATGATCAGAAAAAGAAAAATATCTTGATTTATTAGTATGCTTGCCATTTTTTAAAAAATAGAAAATCATTCTCTCACCTTCACCTTATATGGCTATATAATATAATAAGAAATTTCTTTACACTGGACATTTGTAGCTTCTTTACATTTTTTGGTTTTTTGAAGTATATTGAACTCTATAAACTTGAATACTAATGCTTTCTCTTTTCTCTCGCCATCTCTCTGTCTCTCTCCCTTCTTCTTTCCTCCCTCCCCCCTTTCTTCTTTTCCTCCCCTCTCTCCTGACTAAAATATATTTGGATAGAAGAACATCCATCTACATACAATTGTGATCTATAAATCTGCAGACCGAGAATGTCCACCCTATAGATTAGCTTTCTGGAATATTTACTAAACTAATACTGCTCTGAAAATTGATCCTATTTTTGAAAGTTATTTAAACAGAGATACAGAGTTCAACCAAACTGATGAATGACATTGTTTTAAGAAACCTTGTTTCTCTTAAGATACAATGCATTAATGCAAGTTTCTAGTTAATTTTTTTAAATTTTATTTATATATTCTTTTATTTATTTTTTATACAGGGTCTCACTACGCAGTTCACACTCCTCGTGATCCTCCTGTTTTCAGCATCCCCAGCAGTTGGGATTCTAGAGCTGGGCCATCACACCCTGATTCTGTCTAGGCTCAGTGTGTCCCGTGAATAGGGCCAGAGCATGCGGGACAGACCCCAGTCCCTGAGCTTGCCTAAGCAGCTGCTTACTCTGCTGGATTATTTCACTGGCCGTTCTAGCTAATTTTTGATACATTTGAAGCTTTAGGATCTAACAGATGTTAGGCTCAAAACATTAACAGCAGTGACGTCCTCTGGTTTACAGAGACAACAGAACAGTATAGTGAGCTACATGGTTCTTTGTTATTCTGAGTAGTAGCAACACTTGGCTTTGAAATACCTGTGCAGTGAAAGCTCTGAATCAGTGCTCACCTCAATACAGTTTTCCTTTGACAAAACAATGTGATTGTTAGACATAATTTACCATAGTGTCAAAGAGCTTAATCTACTGTCTCTGCTAAAAATGTTCCTTCTTTTTTCTTTTTTTCTGAACATGTGATATAATTGCAGCAATGTAAAGTCAGAGGGAAAAAATGGTGAGAATATTGTGGGATTCTATTTTTTGTAACTTACATAAGCTTTTAAAATTAAATTTTAAAAGCAGACTTGGAACTCTATATTAAAAAGTGATATAATTACTGAAAAATAACTCTGCTTTTGTCAAAGTTCATTATTAATTTTTGTTTCTTTTATAGGCAGTTGGAAGTTTTTAACTGGAAAGTAATCATGTCTCAAATTATAGCTTAGTCTTCACCCTGCTGGCCATGGCAGAGTGTCTGAGCTGGGAGAGGTGTTCCATTAAACTTGTGAAAAGCCCTGCTACGCTAACATAGTCCAGATGGGATCAGCATCTGGGCCAGAGCAGGAAATTCCACAAGGGAGAGAAGACATGGAGAGATGTTTTGAAAATAGATTTTAAAAGACATGGAAACTGTTAATTTTCATCACAAAATTAATATTAAACAATTTATTTTTATTTTAAATTAATCACATATTGGAAATGTCTGGAATATAACGGTGGCTATTTTACCATAAATCTTTCAACATCCCGCCTCTCGCACTGGAACAAAAAACACACACCAACAAGGGCAATGTGACTGACATTCCCAGTATCAGTAGAAGAATACCACAACTTTCAAATTATTTTACACAGAAGAATGAACAACTTTGAACGCAACTGCTGCTGGTGCTGCAAGGTTTCAGAGGAAGTGCAACACGGGCACTCAGGAGGGCAGCTTGGTTCTAACTGAGCAGCAGGCAGCACATTTCTTGTGCTCTATAGGGAACAGCACAAGCTGCAAGAAAGGAGCCTGAAAAGGAGCAGCACGGGAAGGCAGACCTTCAAGGAACATGATTTGGAGGGACAGAATCGGCTCCGTAGGATTCTGGGCACACCGTGGAGATGAGGTTATGAGAAAAGGAAATAAGGAAGCATTTAAAAGTTTTTATGCTAAATTATAGTGTGGTAATGCTAACTCCAACCCTCCAACTTTATGAAATTAATCCTTATTAAACTTACCATTAACGAGTCCTCTTGTACTTGGTATAGTTTTTTTTAAATGCTTCCAAAGGGAGAAGAAAACCATGAATTATATTCAAAACTAATATCATAAAAGCCTAAAAATACATATCAAATATTTCAACTGATTAAAAGACAGTTTCCTCAAACTATGGGAAAAAATTAAAATGCAACAAAGCAGTACAAACTGAGGTACTCTCATAAACATTTGAATGTAGAAAGGTTACTTTAATCTGTAACTTGCAAACCAAAATTATAAAATAACCAAATTATCACAAAATGTGTAAATTATCTGAATAAAGAAAAATAATGATAAAGAATTATATCAGAAATAATGGCAAAGTATGATGTAATTACATAGTGCTAACTGTAGAATTAATTTCAATAACTAAAAGGACTTTGACCAAACAGAAAAAAAAATAATAATGAGCATAACATGGATTTAAAGAAGCGTTTAAAATCAAAGAAGACAAATAAATCTCAATTTACATGTTATTAGATTTCCTGAAGGTAAAGCACACAAGACTATCATTGTTCTGATTACCTAGGAAAATGACCAGAGCAATCAGTCAGGAAATATATCCTGGCAAAACTGTAAATCTCTAAAAACAAAGTTAATAACTTCTAGGTTGCCAAAGTAAAACAGCAAATAATTTCGCAAGGCAAGGCAATTACCCTGGTTGCAAATTTCTTAAAAAAGAAAAAGAAAAAGGAAGCCAGATAGCTCAGCAGCTGCTTAGACGGCTCAGGGGCCAGGATTTGATCCCCGCCATTCGTGCGAGCCCGGCCTCTGGGGCCCACTAAGACTGGGAGTGGCAGGACACCCTTGTAATTCCAGTGCTTGGGAGGCTGAAACAGGAGGATCACTACTAGTCTGATCTTTGTAGTGAGATCTTGTAATACATACATAAAAAAGTGCACTTAAAGCAAAGTAATACTGGAAAAGAGTGTTTAAAAAATATGGGGAAAAACTGCTAACCAAAGATTATGTATCAAATAAATTACATGTCTTCTCCCTACCAAGGAAATACATTGTACTCTTAGTTCCCAAATCCTACCCAAATCCATTATCAGAAATCTGTATATTTAGTTTGTATTTGTCCTATTCTGCTTATGCCTTCTCTGCAGTATGCAGCCAGGAGTGCCACATGACTGTGGAAAGTAGGGTCCTGGCTCACTGAGCTGGAGATCAGAGACAGGTGAAGGAAGAGCAGAGGCTTCACGGCCACTGGCTGCACACAGTGGCAGGCAAAAGACAAACTGCACTGAAAGCACTCGCTGACATGCACCATCTACAGAGACCCCTGCAGGGCCCTTTCACCAGGCCTGGGCCTGACGTGGCACAGTGGGTGAGTCCCACAGTGTGTAAACACACAGTACGGACTTCAGGCCGGATGCCCTGCTCAGAGGACTCTTAAGTACTGCTGTGGGACCCTACTTTCCACAGGCCCATGGAAATATGTGCATTTCTCAGGCAGGCCCAGCAGGGGGCTGCCCAAAGCCCATTTACAATACCATAAGTTGTACAATTGTCTTTTGAAAGATACTTGGATAGCAAGATATGAAACAGTTAATACTTAAGGGTATTTTTCTTATTTTTACATTTTTTCATTCTCTTTTTCTTTTTCCTTTTTCTTTTTGCACAGGATTCACTACATAGCTCAGACTCATAGTGATCCTCCTGTTTTCAGCCTCCCCAGCTCTGGGATTACAGGCATATACCACCACACTGGGACTGTTACGCTGATTCAGCGCACCCAGGGTCAGGGCCAGCAGGGCATGTGGTGCTGGGGATTTTCAATTTCCTTGACCAATTTTGCATGCTCATACCTGGTAATCTGAACAACTAGTTTGAAGATAGCACTATCCAATATTACAACCATGGCTGAATTCCTATGATTTTACTTAGTGAAATTCTATATTATTTCTAATATTTTTTACTTATTTTTATTTCTTTAAAGAAAAAAAGAGAACAGTTTTTGAACTTGAAAAACGTCAAAGATAGAGTATTTTTCAAATTTCTCTAAATACTTTTCTGGCAGTTAATAATGTTTTAATTTAGGGGCTTAAAGTTTTCCAAGTAGAAAACGTTTTGCAAGCAGTTCCAATTTTTCTTTTTTATTTTTGATGTACTTGGCACAGGGTCTTGCTACTGTAGTTCAGACCTGCAGTGATCCTCCTGTTTCAGCCTCCCCCGCACTGGGATTACAGGCATGTGCCACCACATTTTGGTTTCGGTGGCCTGCAAGACATGTCTGGGGTTCTGGGGTCAGCAGAGCATGTGGTGCTGAAAATCAAATCCAGGTTCTTACGTTTGCCAGGCAGGCACTTAGAACGCTGAGCTATCTCTTTGACCTAGTAGTTCTAATTTCATAAAACTGCAACTTTATTTAATAGCAAATAATTCAGGATGTATGTAGATTATTCATACATTCTATGACAGGGCATGCATAATGAATCTTTTGCTCACAGTCATGTGGCACTCCTGGCTGCATACCGCAGAGAAGGCATAAGCAGAATAGGACAAATACAAACTAAATATACAGATTTCTGATAATGGATTTGGGTAGGATTTGGGAACTAAGAGTACAATGAATTTCCTTGGTAGGGAGAAGACATGTAATTTATTTGATACATAATCTTTGGTTAGCAGTTTTTCCCCATATTTTTTAAACACTCTGTTCCAGTATTACTTTGCTTTAAGTGCTCTTTTTTATGTAAATATTACAGGATCTCACTACAAAGATCAGACTAGTAGTGATCCTACAAGAGTAGCAGCTGTGGGCCCAGGAGAAGAACCCACCAACCCAGTGTATCTTTGATTCTTAAGTGAAAAGTTTTTAAAAGCAAATAAAATATTCATGGTATAATCTTTTCAGATACACATTCTTTGTACAATAACAGTAACAGTAACAATAACAATAACATGAACTTATCCTGAATAGGCTTTGAAGATCTATCATTTCAGTATTATTTTGCTTAAGAAGAGAAGGAATGTGAGTATATTGTACATCTTCAATGACTGCTTTCTCAGTTATAGTGATCAGGGGAATAATGCAATTTGGTTCCTTGTGGGATCAGAATTCTTTACATTATACTTATTCAACCATACTAATTTACATAGTTTAAAACTGACTGACATAATATAGAAGTACTGGTGATTTGTATCAGTCCCTGGTTTAAAGAACATAATTTTAAATAACAGTTCCATAGAATTTACACAATCTCTACACGTTTTATAATAGCTCATTTGATGTGCATAGAAGCACTCTGGGCTCGCTATTATTTTACCCTCATTTTACATCTAGAAAACTTAAACTCAGGGAACACAGCTATTAAGTAGTGAGAATGGAATTTGAACACAGACATTCTGATTACAAAATTAGTCTTTGTTAGATCAAATAAATCAAAAGGTAAACTTAATATTGATTTGTGTTTCTTTCCATCAATAGATTATTGTTAGTTTCATGACTTAAAAATTATCTTACAAAAGTCCAGGAATTTCCCTGACTATAAATAAAAATAAAATGTAACCATTCTAGTAGCCATCATAAATGACCTGGTAAAATTCACAGGTGACAAAACATATCTCTGTTTCTGTGATGAAATAATTGTCAGTGAGAATGAAGCAGAAGTAGAGGTCTAGAATCGAAGTTGAAATTTTAAGTAAGAATGGATACCAGATGGAGAAATTAGAATACAATCTATTTCTGATAATATTGGGACAGATGTTAGAATAATTGAATTAAGTGTGTCAAACACTAACCACAGGCAGAGAGAAATTAGGGACGTAGATAAAGAATGTTGAGGTTTCAAAGTTAGTTTGAGATCGATTCAACTGGGGCCTGATATCTAAATAATACAGAATAGTGAAGAACTCAGTCAGAGACAAGAATCAAGACTTATTTCTTCTTTTATTTAATAATGTGTGTGTGTGTGTGCGCGTGTGAGTGTATGTGCGTGCCCGTGCACATGTGTGTGCGTACACGTGTTTGTGTGCGTGTGTGTGTGTGTGTGCGCGTGCGCATGTGTGTGTGTGCATGTGTGAGTGTGTGTGTGTGTATGTGTGTGTGTGTGCGGCTGGCTGATTCAGCCCACACAGGGGGCATGGTTGGCACAGCATGTAATGCCAGGTACCAACCACAGTCCCCAGGCTTTGCCTAGGCTTGCCTATGCAGGTGCCTTAGACCACTGAGGTATCTCACCAGCCCCTCCTTCTCTTATTTAAGTCTTAGCACTCCAAGGAAATGCTTATGTATAATAATAACCAACTGTTAAGTTAAACATTTTAAAGGAATACATATTGACAACTAACCTTTGGTGTTTTTTCATTTTTATTTTTATTTTTTGCTTGAGTATGCTGGTACACATTTACTCTTTTCCAACTAACTCAGAATTTCTAGGTGTTGGACCCAAGTTATCCTCTTACATTTACACATCAATCTGAAGGAAATAAATGTGGAAAAAAATTTAAAAGCATCTTTAATTATATAATTTATGTTGTTTCTAAAGTATATACAGCTGGAGAGATAGCTCAGTGGCATAAGTGCCTACTTGGTAAGCACAAGGTACTGAGTTTGACTCGTGGTATAAAAAAAATTGCCTAAAGTATGTATAATAATATGTAAGTATTTTCATGAAGCTTAGTTAAATTTTACACAAGGGAATAATATAATGATGATGAAACTGAGCCCTCACTAAATATAGAGTTAAAATCACTGGTTTCATATTTTATTTCTGAAACCAATAACTGTTACTTTAGGAAATTAATGTAATTAGAAACACAAAATAAAATCCTTTAATTTCATCATTCTATTTTATAAGTTTTTAATGTATTTGGTACAAGGTCCCATTACACAGCTTGGACATATAGTGATCCTCCTGTTTTCAGCCTCCCCAGCACTGGGATTATAGGTCTGACAGACAAAATCTGGTTTTGGTGGCCATCTCAGCATGCCTGGGGATGGGACCAGCATGGCCTGTGGTGCCAGGGATCAAACCCCTGTCCCTGAGCTTGCTTACGTAGGTGCTTAGTCAATTGAGCTATCTCACAGTCTCTAATTTGATACTTTCAAAATAAAATTTATAATGTCATTGAGTCTGTTTTATTCTGGTATTAACAGATCTTCAAAATAAGAACAGCAAATTCACAATAGTAGTTATACTGTGAATATTTATTATTAGATGTGTTGCTGACATTAGCAGATATAGATATGCAAGTTTGGACAAATAATTGAACATTAATGCTATATTTTAGTAAACCTCAATTTTTTTGTTCCTTTCACTTGATTTTTTTTTTTAAATTAGTTTAGGGAAGGTTCTACAGGGAGTCCAGGGTCTCACTACTAGATTGAACTCATAGTGATCAGACTGTTTACAACTTTCCAAGAGCTCTGATTGAAGAAGGAGGCCACCACCCTCAGTTTCAATTGCTGTCTCACACCCCCTGGAGGCAGGGCTGGCATGGCAGGCCTGGGGATTGAACCTCAGCCCCTGTGCCTGCTTGTGGGTGCTTTAATTTACTGAGCTATATGGCTGGCCCCCACATCTTTCATTTTTTAAAAATATTTTAAAAAGAGTATAATCATAATAAATAAGACTTTGGAAATGATACATAATTTGAGGAACAAAATCAGAAATATTCAACCATCATTTTTGCATTGCACATTATTGTCTTCAATGTAATTGCTCAGATTTGAGATATTAGCATATAGAGTTATTCAAAGTGAAGTTTTTAATAGCTAACTGCTATTTTCAAAGGACAGATAGAATTAGTAGTACAATTATCTCAGCCATCCTCCATAAATTCTTATATGATTTTTCCTTCTTCCTTTTTTCCTATTTTTTCCCTTTCCCTCATCTTCATTGTTTGTTTCTTATGTTCAATTTCTTTCCATTTTACTATCTATAATATACCTTTCAGATTTTATTTATTATTTCAGGTTTTTACAATAGGGAGACAATACGATCTTTACACATGAAGGTTGGATTTATTTCACTTATGAGTATAGCCTCTAGTGACATCCATTTACCTACAAAGGCCTTTATTTTATCTTTCTTTGTAGCTGAGTAATACTCCATTGTATAAAATATTGTATTTAATATTATTAAATAAATAATATTATATCATTACATCACATTAATATAAAATAATAGTTATTTTATATTATAGGATAAAATATTATATAAAAACACATCTTTTTCATCCATTTCTCAAATGGTGCACAATTTGGATCTTTTCAAGATTCATCTATGATAATTTGTTCTGCTATAAACATTGGTGCACATATATCATTGTGGTATGATGTTTTCAGTTCTTTTGGAAAAATAAACAGTAGTGGAATGGGATTTCCAGTTCAAGTTTTCTAAGGAGTCACCACACTGATTCAAATAGTGCTTTAGCAGTTTGCATTCCCACCAACAGTGGAGAAGAGTTCCATTTCCCTAACAGTCTCTCCAGCATTTGTTACTACTTGATTTCTTTACGACAGCCACTCTTTCTGGGAAAGATACTATCTCAGTGTTGTTTCAATTTGTATTTCTCAAATGGCCAGTGCTGTGGAACATTTTTTCATGTATTTATTTATCATTTGTATTTCTTTCTCTCAGAGGGATGTATTCATCTCTGATGTCCATTTTTGGATTGGGTCTTTGAATTTTGGGAAACAATTTTTTTTCTTTCTTGTTTTTTTTTTAGTTCTGTGCATATTCTACATAGAAGTGCTTTGTCTGAGTGATTGGTGGTTAATATATTTTTCCATCTGTGAGTTGACTTTTTCAATAAGATGGGATACAAGTTGTTGATTATTCAAAGTATTTCCCATGTGATTTGATTTTTGTTCATGAACTGACTGCCTATCCTTATGTCTTCAAGAGTTCCACCTACCTTCTCTTCCAGTAGATTTAGTGTTTCTGTTTTAATGTTTAGATCTTTAATCCATTTTGACTTTAGTTTAGTGCATGGTGATATACTTGGGTGTAGTTTAAGTTTTTGGCACCTGGTGAGCCAGCTTTTCTACCATTTGTCAAAGAGGCTATCTTTCTTCCAATAAGCATGTTTGGCCCCTTTGTCAAAGGTAAGATGATTGTGTCTGTTTGTATATTTATCTTCATCTTCTAAACTGTTCCATTTATCCCCATCTGTATATTTTCCAGCACCATGCTGATTTTATCACAGTAGCTTAGTAGTATAATTTGAAGTGAGGGATTGTAATGCCTCCTGCCTTGCTTTTGTTGCCCAGGATTGCCTTTGTGATTTAGGTCATTTTGGTTCCAATTAAATTTTAGAAATATTTTCTCTAGATCTCTGAGAAACAGTGACCATATTTAGATAAGGATTTCATTAAATCTGTATAACTACTTTGGGAATATGGCCATTTTCACGATGTCGGTTCTTTCCATCCAGGAGCAAGGAGTATTTTTCCATTTTCTGAGATCATTTTTGATTTCTTTTTTCTGAGCATGGTAATTTTCATTGCTAGATATTTTACTTTGTTAAATTAATTCCTAAAATTTTCAAATTTTTGGATGCTATCTGAAAGATATTGTTTATCTAATTTTTCTCTCAGTGAATTTGTTATCTGTGTATAGGAATGCTATTAATTTTCTTGTTGATTCTAGAGATTTCTGATGGAGTTTTTGGTGTCTTCTATGTAGCATATCATGTCATCTGAAAATAATAAGTTCTTTATTACTATTCTTATTCCTTTTATTTCTCTCTCTTCTCTGGTGGTTTTAGCTTATTGTTCCAGAACTATATGGAATAGGAGTGGTGATATTGGCCATCCTAGTCTTGCTCCTGATTTTTAGAGTAAAAGCTTTCAGGTTTTCATCATTTAGAATGATATTGGCTGTTGGTTTGTTATAGATGGGTTTTATTAGGTTGAGATACAGGTCGTCTATTTCAATTTTCTGAAGCACTTTGATCATATGTGATTGTTGGACTTTACCAAAGACTTTGCTTTCTCTATGGAGATGATCATGGGTTCTTGGATTTGGTTCTATTGATATAGCATAGTACATTTCTAGATTTGTGTATGTTGAACCATCTCTCCATCCCTTGGATGAAACCTACCTGGTCATGGTGTATAATCTTCCAAATGATTTACTGCATTCTATGTGCTGACATGTGACTGAGGATATTTTTGCACCTATGTTCATGAAGGTGATTGGCTTGTAGTTTTCTTTTTTGTTTGAGACTTTCTCCAGCTTTGTTATCAGTATACATGTGTACATAAATGATTTTGGGAGTATTGCTTCTTTCTCTGTTTCACTGAAGAGTTTGCAGTTATTTCAGCCTTTATTCTTTTGATGTTATGTTCAGGTAATGTATGTTATATACATATTACATAGCAAAATCTTATGTTAATAAGGATTTACATAGTAAGTATTTACTTGAGGATTCACTTTTCTCTGTGCTTATTAAATAATGGATTTCTAAAATAAATCCTTGTTCAATTAATAGACATTTCACATTTGAGGGAGAGGAAAAGGAAAAAATAGATATACTTGCTGAGAAAAGCTAGAGAGGTATAGTAGGATTTTTTTTTTATTAATGAGAGCCTATTCAGTGTGGGGATTTAACTGTTCAAATAAATGATTGCTTGGAATTAAGATCAGAGTAGAAACTTATAGTTTAGTGATTTTTTTTTCTTAACTACTTAACATGATTTTTAAAATTTAAATATTCCACCTATTTCTGTCCTCTTTATCATTTATTTTATTTTTTTACTGAAGAACAAGTAGCAATGACACAGTTTCAAATCAAATTAACAGGACAGAATCAATAATTAATACATTGCAAATTGTTTTCGTAATGGTTTGTTGTCGTGCAAGGTGCATACATGATATTCTACTTATAGACACTATGAGAGCAGATATCTCTAATCAATAAATTAAGAGAATGTAGCTGTATAATTATTTTATATTTTAAAGCTGAATTATGGCACAGTTTTAATAATCATTACTTTCTAACTTGTTATCTTCCTAGTGGTTGTCCATAGTACTACAAGCCGACATAATATCTTTTTTTTTTTTTTTTTTTTTTTTTGAGAATAAAAATGTATCAGGGCTTTATTTTTTAACTAACAGCAAATAGAAATCCTTTAGTGAGATCATGGTAATTTGACAGTGTTTTGATTTGTGGAGTGCACAGAAGATCAAGGTCTCCAGTTGCCTCCTTTTAGGTCTTCTAATTTATCTGGCTCCTTAAATGATAGGGCGCAAAGCCCTTATCCAGTGGGAAAAATTTCCAAAAGGAAGTTGGAGGCGTTCTCTCCTATTAAAAATTCCTGTCAGTTGTTAAAAGAGAGCCTTCTTTTTGTTTACATCTTTTGGTTATTTCACATTAATTACC
>PVKA01020810.1:0-39737 GCA_004027165.1 Ctenomys sociabilis
GTATTGTACAAGGTGCATACATGATATATTTACAGATATTATTTTAGCAGATATCTCTTATCAGTGAATTAAGAGTGTAGCTGCTTACTTATCTTATTTTTTATACCTGAATTATATCAAAAATTCAATAATTATTTTCCTAGTGGATGACCGTAGTACTAGAAGCTGACATAATATCCTGTCCAACCACCATTAGTGCAGATCTTGCTTCTCGCACAGAGTTATCTATCCCAACTGTACTGTCTATACACACACATCATGATTTTTCCTTTCTACACCCCTTCCTTTGTCTACACCTGTCAAAGATGGGCACTCCATTGTCATTCAACTAACTTAGGTGCTTGAACTCGGCACCACAATCCAACACAGTCCAGCATTCCACAACAATAGTGAGTTATTCAAAGAAATTGTCGACCATAGCCATTTACAGCTCAGCTTAATATTATGGCCCCACAATGTATACTTCATTTTTATACTTTTCTGCTGGATGGTTAAGACCTAGATAGATCAAGACTTATATACCAACACATGAACTTTATATTTCCTATGTGGTCAGTGATGTCCTCTCAGGGTTTATCTTGTAGTCCTGTACATTATTCTGTAGATCTTTTGTCTGTGTCATCCATGTGGATGAGTCATGGCCAATGCTTGACCAGTTTGCTCTCTGTGAGAGCTTGAGAGAAAGTTTTTCTCTTCATGTGACTCTCCCCAGGCATACTAGAACTTCAATCTCTTTCCTCTGTGGCTCCATAATCTCCTTGTTCAGAAAATTTGGAGCTCACCTGAGAGAAACATCATTTAATAAAAATTCACAACCACTAGAGTGGCAAAAATAAAAAGAACAAACAATAATGTGTTACAATGTGGAGAAATTAAGGGACTTATACACTGCTAGTATAGTGTAGCAGTATTTAAGATTGTAAAATGGTATAACCACTTTAGAAACAGTTTAGACGGTTCTCAAAATGTTAAACATGAAGTTAGCATATGATCTAGCAATTCACTCTTAGATATACATTAAAGTTGTAAGTATATCTATATAAAAATGGGCATGAATATTAAATGGCAGGAATTGTTCAGAATGGTCAAAAGATGGGAACAACTACCAACTTAATTTGATAAACAAGATGTAGTCTGTCTAGGCACAATGGATATTTTTCAGGTGTAAAAAGAATACATTACTGATATATGCTATAACATGGATAAACTTTGAAAATATCTTAATAACTGAGACAAGCCAGACACAAAAAGTCATATGTTGTATAATTCCATTGATATTAAGTGTGCAGAATAGGCAAATCCATAGACAGAAAGCAGGTTTCTGTTTCAGAGTCTAATGGCCACTGATGGCTGCAGGGTTTATTTCTTAGTTGATGGAAATGTTCTGGTATTGGATAGCGTCGTGGTTGCACAACTCTGTGAATATAATCAAACTACTAAACTGTGCATAGAAATGGGTCAATTTTATTGTTGTGAATTATATTCCAATAAAGTTATAGAAAAACCTTGTTTTGTGGGCATAATTAATCCCCACAACTTATTTGTAATCCAAAGCACTTGTGTAGGCTGGGAAGATAAGCTCAGTAGAATAAGCACCTGGCTGGCAAGTGCAGGGTCCTGTGTTCAATCCCTGGTATTGCAAAAAACAAAAAAGAAATACAAAAAGCACTTGTGTATCAAAACAAATTTCCCCATAAAAATGGTTGAAACACAGATAACTTGTTCCACAACCCCAAAATATTCATATAAAATTATTACAATGCCATAACATATATAAAATAATAAAGAAAACACAAAATATAAAGAAAAAACAAATTAACCTGCACTTGCCTTTAAAAACTTTAGTGGCTGTCATGAGGGAGGTGAGAGAGGAGGCTTGTTGTATAGGACAACCTTCACTATCACTAATGAATCACTGCTATTTATTGATTCAATGGAATCTTTTTCTTTTTGTGCAACTATTTTTTGTTTTGTTTTTGAGAAAGAGTTTCACTATTAAGTTGAGGCTGGCCTTGAACTCAATTTGTAGCCCAAGCTAGCTTTGAACTCTCAGCAATCCTACTGCGTCAGCCTCCGGAGTGCAGGGAATTTCATACAATTCTAATGCTATCTACTGCTTTTGCCTGCTTTTGAGGATTACAAGGAAATGTAGCATTGCATTGCTATTAAACAGAGTCATAGTTCACATGGCTCCAGCGTTGTTTGGGTGGTGCTTCTGCAAAATATATACCTTTTCCCACATTTTACATATCATACTAATATTGCTTGAAGTGAAAGATTCATCCACTTTTTTCTCCTCCTCTGCAGACTGACATCTCCTCTTTCTGGGAGAGATGATTACTCACAATCCTGCAGAGCAAGATGGTGAGGTAGAGGGAAAAAGGGAAGAGAAACAGAGAGAAGAGGGGAAAGAGAAAGAGAGGACCCCTGCCTCCAGTTATCATCATGTGATGTTTGGCATCAACTCATATTGCAAGACAGTGCTTGTTTATCAAGTTAAAATTTATAAGAAATGTTTGCTCATCTTTCAGAATACATGCAGAACAAATTACTACCAAACCAAGGTTTTGCTGTATTTTTAAGAGAATACATTTGGAATGATCTTTAATCTTCATACAAATGCATCTTCACATGTATGACTTCACTTTGCCAAAAATGCCAATCTCTGGCTGAAGTACACTTAATTACAAAATTTTGATATTACAAACAATGTTGCAATAAATATCCTTTGGACGTATCTTGGGTGTATGTTAATAGTATAAATTTCCAAAGTAAAAATGCTAGAACAAAACTACATGTATTTTTTACTTTGATTAATATTGGGAAGTTACTCTCCAAATGGGATGCACCAATTTATACTGCCCCACAGGTTGAGAGAATACCCATCTTTTCATTTACTTGCTAAGTGTATTATCCATTTTTCCCCCTTTGTTGCATTTGAGAAGTGAAAATGCTGTTTTGGGTTTTTAAAAGTGTAATATTTAATCCTTTTCAATATAAACAATGTCGTGTGCCACCTCGACCAGTCTCAATCGCCCTGCCAACAAGCCCCAGCGATGGGGCACACCGGGGATCGAAGGCTGGTACCTGGGTCTGCCTAAGCAGGTGTTTTAATCAGCTAAACTGTCTAGCCAACTGTAATAGCAAATATCTTTTACTGTAATAAAATTTAAAATTTAAATGTTCACCATATTTCTCAATCATCTTTTGTATGACTTTGAGGACAATTAGACTGAATACATTTTTTTCAGTTTCCACTTGGTCTTTTAATTTATAAAACTTCATGCTATGTCAGCATGCAGTGCCGGCCCCGCTCCCAGGGCACCCTGAGACGATTGAGACTGGGCGTGGTGGCGTTTGCCGGAAATCCAAGCACTTGGGAGGCTGAAAACAGGAGAATCACTGAGTCTGTTTTACGTGGAGAGACCCTGTAGACCCTGTAAACCCTGTTCTAAATACAGAAAAAAAATACAAAAAGACTTCATGCTATGTAGATGATTTAAATCACATATTCAACTCATCAATTTTTAAATGTTTTAGTTTCCAAATAATAGTTATATATATTTGAATGTATATATACAATCCTTCCCATTATGGGACTAAGATATTTAGGTGTTATGCCAATTCCTTCATATATTTTGATTATTTCATATTTTTGATAAATCTATTTGAGATAATTTTGGTACATGGGTAAGTTAATGAACCATCAGATGTATCCCTTAAGGATGTGTATTTCACATGCTGCTCAAAGGTGCCTGAAAGAGGATATTCTCCTTGATTTTAAACTTTAAAAAATTTCCCAGAATCTATCCAAGCTTGGATCAGTCTTCCCATTATTCCTGTTTGAAATTTGGTGCTTCTTTCAATCAGAAAACTTAGGTCATTCTTCAACTTCAAGAAAGTTTAGTTAATTATATCTTTGACTTCCTCTTCCTCTTCTTTCCTTCCCTACCCAACCCTTCCCTTTCTATACTAGCTTTTATTAAATAGATGCTGGTATTCTTATAAAAATGTCTCTTACTTTTTTATATCTTTCCTTTGTTTTTATGCACTGCATCCTGGAAGAATCTCTGTGTTCAGTCTTTATGTAATTTTGTTTTCAGTTATGTGCACACAGCCAATCACTATTGGGAAGGGGAATTTTTTGGCAAATGTCATTTTAATTTCCAAAACCTTAGATATTTTCATATCTTTACCTAAGTACATATCATGAATAGCTTAGTCTGTTGAAACTATTTGATTCAGAATTGAAGACATGCTTAAGCAATACTTCACAGTTTCCATTTTTTTGTTTGAATATGTAGTAGCAAAGGAACTTGGCTCTGGGGGATGGCAAAAATTGCAAGGTCAAGTTCTTAATAGAGTCATGGCACCAGTTCTGGCAGCAGTAACTGGTGCAGTAAAGTAAATTTCTTGGCATCTAATATAGGAGCAACAGTTTTTCTTATCAAAACAATAGTATTGGTCCTGGGTATTATTTCTGGAATCTGATTTTCAAGACTGGTTTTCTAGCCTTCTTTCAATAAGTAAGTTCACTATGTATATAATCCCAATTTCAGCATCTCATTCTCAAAGAATATCTTCCTATTTTGTTCATTTCTAATGCCTCTCCTATATTTTCTTTACCTTCCTGTGATCTTCAGTTCATTGACCTCTATAATTTTACTGTTATTAATTTTCCTATATGCTCATCAACCTCCTTCACCAACTTTAGATTTTCTGGTATATGATTATAAGCATTCCCAAGCAGATACCATTAACTCCTTTATCCCTCTTTAAGTTCATCATTTTTTTTTAGTTCATGATACTTACAGGGAAAAAAATCCTCAACATTACCAAAATCCATTTCTCAGTCTATTTGATTCCCATATTGACGGGTTTGGTCTTTGTTTAATTTTAGTCATTTCAAATTCATGACCATAAGTTTCAAAGTGGGCTTTTAGTACTGCTTGCTGATACTAAAACATTTGCATAACCCATTCACTTGATGATTATTTTGTACCATTTACCCTCTCTTAAACCTCCAATATCTACTTATCTACTCTCACTCTGATTATATTGCTTATAAACTATCCTTGTTAACATTACCAATAACCTTTACACTGCTAAAATCAAAAGGTAATCAATTATCTGTCCTTATCTTAATTAACATGTCAATATCATTTACAAAGTTGGTTACTTTTTGCTTCATCAAACAGCTTACTCAGATTTCAGGATTTTTATATGTCTCTTTATCTTACTGATTTTTTTCTCAGTATCATCTTGTGGTGTTTTAATTACCAAGAGCAAAATACTAAAATAATGCAAGGCTCAATCCTTGGCCTTGTCTTCCTCTTTCTGCACTCATCTCTTAACTGACCTCACCCAATTTCAAGACTTTAAATATCTCCTGTATAGAGAGGAACCAATATCTAGAGAGTACATCCATCCTCTGAACTCCAAATAATATACTCAACTGCCTAGCCAACACTTCCAGGATGTTTAATTGACATTTTATAGTTAACATTTCTAAAACTTTACCAATCTCTTCTTCCACAACACATAACCAATTCTCTTATATTTTTCCATGACAATAATTGGTATCTTAGTTATTTTGGTTCCCCAGGCAAAAATGTTTTGGCAACAACCATGTCTTTATTCTCTCTATAATGCTCAAAAGTCAGTAAAAATAGCAAATCCTACTTATATTTCCTTTTACATATATCCAGAGTTTAACCAAGTGTCCTTTCCCCATTGCTAACACCCTGCTCCAAACCACAATCACTTTAATCTGATATTGTCTAGTGTCAGAGTTCTTACATTAGAAGTCTTTGCTCTGGGGCAGACATAAATTACAGGGGATTCATATAGCTATTCCTTAATCCTTTAAATAAATATACTATCTGCCCTTTTGTCATCCAGTCCTTAAACTGCCTTACAACCCCTGACTTTAGTGTCAGTCCAGATTTCTATTGGCAAAACTACTTTCTAAAAGATCTTTGTTCTGCCTGTATGTGAGTACCACTTCATAAACTCTAATTATGACAATTAGTATAAAATGATATTTGATATAATCTACCTATGGGCAAGAATATTTTCTCTATATTCATATTATGAGTCAATATTTCACCATTAAATTTTTTGAAACATTATTTATAAATAGCAATTGATTTCATTGGTACTATTTTCATACCAGGTGTTTACTATTTCATTATGTTTGGACACCAATTTATATTTAAGATATACAGACATATATTAGCACATTACGGGAATTTTACTCAATAGATCAAGCTGTCAAATGCAATTCCCACCTTTTCTCCATTCCCATCTTTTCTCCCTCTGTGCAGCAGTGTTACACAGCGCATGTGTCCACACCAGTTCCCAAAGTGTTGCCAGTTCATTATGAGATAAATGCAATAAAAATACAAATTAGTGGAGTACAAATATATCTACTAAGTGTACAAATGGTAAGCATTTAGAAATGTTAAGGTATTTCACATCACTGCTGTATCCAAGTATATCATTTCCTGTTTTACAAAAGTTCATAGTAAATTATATATTTCTTTTTAAATGCTTCTTCACTACACAGAGTTAAGATGCACTGCTCTGAGTGCCTTGGTAATGGGTTAGGTCAAGTGGTATAGTTTTCCTTCTTGTATTACCTTTGTCTTCCTCAGTTTTGGTCTTTAAGCCAAGTGACCTGGATGCCTTCCAAGCAGTCATTTCCGTATAGTTTAATAGCTATAGCCAGTGAACAGAAAGTGCATTTCCTGCCACCATACTGTAAAATTATTATTAATGTAATAGGAGAATGCACTTCTGATTTTGGCACTGATGTTTTGGATACAGCATTGGGTCTGGTTGCTTAAAAGAGTGGGCAATAGTTTGTAATATGGATTAATGGATACAGAAGAACCAAGAATACTTGTTAAAATATGGTATATTTGACCAATTCAGAGATAACCTGATAGGACATTTAAATGAAATAGGAAATCTTTTAAGTGGGAACATGAATCTTCACTAAAGAAAAGCTTTATGAAGTTGGGTCTTATTTTTAGAAATGCTTTTCTAACTGCTAATACAGTAGGCTTTATCATGTAAGTGCTCAATTAAAGAAATATTTATAAACTATCACTGATTCATTAATAATGAATTCTACATTGAGTTGAAAATTAGATTGAGCTTTAGAGCCTCTTATAAAACAAGATTCTCCAATTATGTGCTGAGATAGATTTAGGCATCTCCAGAAATAAAATTACTTTTGAATCAGCAACTCATAAGAGTGAGGTCCTGTGATGCCCATTTAATTTGGAGAAAAATTTTGTTATGTGTCAGAAAGGATGAAATACATAGTAAGGTCATTTGAAGGCTAAGAGTTTGCTGGGAGTTATATATGATCCCATGTTCACAGTTTGAAGCCAAGAGGAAACAATGAAGGAGTCAATGAAATAAATGCAAAGACAGGCCAAAAAAAAAAAAAAAAAAAAAAAAAAAAAAAAAAAAAAAAAAAAAAAAAAAAAAAACAAAACAAAACAACAGAAATATGTACCTGGAAACTTTGTGTATAGAGTGAAACTCCAAGTACTTCTTGTGTCGAACAATTCTGACCATTCAGTTATTTATCCTTCATAATTTTCCTTCTTATTATTCTAGGCTGGCCTAGTAGGAATTTATTTATTGAGGTCCCGTGCAGCAGTCTATTATAGATCAGACAGATTAGTCCTTCCAAAATACTTACAAAAGGTGAACATAGATATGAATATTATAAATGTTAAAGACTGTAATATTCTAAATACAATGAGATTAAAGCAAAGAATGAGGAAGAATTGGTCACTATTATAACTCTAAAGATTTCACATATACATAATGAAAATGTTTTCTCTCCTGAACTGAGTATTAGCAGCTATCTAGGTTACCTTTGGAGATATAAAATTTTGGAGAACACAAAAGTTAATTGGAAAGGAAAGGCCAAGTAGCTCAGGGGATTAAAGCCCCTGCTTAAGCAGATGCAATGGCCTCCAGGGTTCGATCCCCAAAGTGCTGGAGTGCCGGCCTTGCCCTCAGGGTGCACTGAGAGGGCCATTAAGACCGGGAGTGGTGGCGAGCCCCGGTAATCCCAGCTCTTGGGAGGCTGAACACAGGCAGATCACTATGAGTCCAATCTATGTAGTGAGGCCCAGTAGACCTTATACTTAAAAAGAAGGTTAACTGAAGCATGAGAAGTTGGGTAATTGTAATCTTTGTGCTTTCTTTTTCTCATTAAAATGAAAGGCATGTATTAAAATTAAAAACCTAATATGCTATTAATTAGGTTCTCCTTCGCTGAAAAAATTTATTAAAATAGAAGAAAGGGAAAGTTTGATGTCAAATTACCTACAGTAGATTAATTTAGGCAGTTTATTTCTGCAAATTATTTCTGACTAAATACTAGAAAAAAAATCTATGTGAAAGATTATTAATATTTGTTTGTAACATGAAAAAAATTTTAAAGAAAGACAAAGAATTTTGTTATGAACCAATTCATACTGCCACAAGTATCTTGGATCCAAGAGTGAAAGGTAGAAAAGTAAATAATGATAGCACTGCTGGTGCCCTAGATTGAATTACAAAACAAGCAGCACATTTAGAAATGTATGCTGGAAAAATCCTTTCAGATGTGTCTGAATACAGAACAGTTACAGTGTTTGTGCAGTCATGCAGTTTGGACTTGTGCCAAGTGTAACGCTCTTATTCCTGGTCCCACCCTCCTGATGGGAAATCTGAAGGCCAGGTTACAATTCAAGGTCTCTATGGTTGTTCAAGTTCTTACCCAGCATTTTTTGAACTTTCATCCCTACTAGGTTTGCTAGTGAAAATAATAATGTTAACTAACACATATTTGGTGTTTACTATGTGGCAACCAATACGCAAGATAAACTACATTTTTCTCAATTACATTTTACAATAAATCTACTAAGTTTATTGCTCTTATGTTTAGATGTGGAAATTGACACTCAAGAAGTTAAAGAAACTATTCAAGCTCTAACTGTTCTATCTGCTCAATTAAAAGTCTATTGAGAAAATAATAATCTTTGCAGATTCAAGGATGACTTTTGTTTGAAACACAAGGCTAGATTTTTGGAGCAATAAGTCTCTTGAGCCTGAACATCTAGATACTAACCTCAGAGGTACTTCTATGTAAAAATTTTTGTTTACTATTTCCATTGGTTGCCTTCAGCCACACTTTGAAAATGTTGTCAGTGCCTTTCAGTTGTTGCTCTTCAAGATGGTCCTTATCCCAGTCTCAGATTTATGGGCTCCCAGTGGTCAGGTAGTTTAACAATACGTTAGGATCTCAAACACCTTTAAGTTCCAGGAACAGTTCAAGAGTAAGTTAAAAGCCTTTACCACTACTTCAGAAAAGATCAACCTGCTGAACATTATGTAGCCAACTCTTTTTAGTTAACTGTCTTTATTTAAACAGACTTTAGGGAATGAAAGCTGATATTCAGATGGGATGAATTTCTGAAGCTTGGAGAAAGTTGAGTTTTCTCTAGAGCTGTTCTTGAAGCAAGAGTTACATAGGATTTGTTTTCTATAAGAAAAATTTGAGCTACGGGAAAATGAGACCAAGAATTGAAAATTCTATATTCCTCAGGCATGAATTAAGACAATATTTAAAATTAATAAATGATCTCTGTGCTCAGCACTTTAACATCTTATTCATTCTTCATTCCATGTTTTGCAGAAGTACAATTTAAATCAGACACACATCAGAGTCCCTGAGACCCAAATCAATGAAATGGGGGAGCATGAAAATCTAGGTATCATGTGGAAAACCGCTACAAAATAATCTACAAGTAGAGTGGTCCCAAGCCAAGCAAAAGGAGTCCATTGCTAAGAGTGGCGCAGCAGGTTTCTGTGGAAGACTGTTTCATTTTAGTAAATTGCTGCAGAATGTAAGCAATGGCTGTGTGAGGCTATGGCATTATCTGAATTTAGTGTCCTGGATTTTTCACTCATGTTAGACTTTTCTATTTTTGTGACAATTTCTCTGTAAGAATATTTTTTCTCTGTATACAGTGAAACTTGGAGAAACACTTAAAACTGCATCTGCCAGGAAAAGGGTCTTTCCACTTGGAATCTGAAGTGGAACTGACACCACACTTTGCAGACATACACATGGCAGGATGACTGCAGGGAAATATCACCCCAAAGGTTTCAGGAAGCAGGAACCCTTTTGTAGCTATTTAACTACTTCTTTCCTTTACCATAGCCCATTTCCAATTGACTTCTCTCACAGAATTATTTTAGGAACTCTAGACATCACTGTGTCTCTCTGTCCTTGCAAGAGCACGAATTAATATGGGATGTCAGCTGTTCATGTAGTTCTCAATTCTCCAGAACTCTTGCTTGTTCTTAGCATTTGGCTGGGATCTCCACTGTGGGATGACCATGGAATTCACAGACACAGACACACACACAGACACACACACAGACACACACACACACACACACACACACACACACACACTCCCCAGGGTTTGAGAGATGTATTCCATTACATGATTTTAATGTTAACACTTTCATTTTTTCAGACATTCACTGACTGATAGGCAGACTTATGTTCAAGTTCTCAACATGGTGAGATGTCTGTAATGCTTTTTTTTTTTTTTTTGGTGGAAATGGGGACTGAACTCAGGCCCTTGTGCTTGCCAGGCAAGCTGTTACTCTACCTTTGCACTCTCTTCCCTCTTTTTTGTCCTTTCAGCACCTCCCTTGTCAAAGTTTCTCAGATACACTGTTTCACAACTTGCTCTTTTCCATGCTTCTTTTAGGTAACAGCCTACTTCCAAGAATAGGAGAGGGAAAAAACTACACCATGAAAACATGTTTTTCTCTTAATAAAAATATAAGCCTGATCTGGTGGCACAGGTCTATGATCCCAGAATTCAGGAGGCTGAGGTAAGAGTTCAGGTTCACAAACTTAAGGTCACCTTGGACTGTATATTGAGTTCAAGATCAGTATGGATGACACAGCAAGACTGTCTCAAATATATATATTGTTTATGGTTAACATAACAGACTCTGAGGTCTAACTACATAGGTGACATGACTCTGCTACCTCTCTGAGTGACATTGCATACATTATTTTAGCTCTCAGAGTGTCTTTTCCCTTACCTTAAAAATTAATATTTTATTACTGAGAGATTTATGTGAAGGAAAAACAAAACTATTCCTGCCTTTGCTCTTCACTCCACCTTCCTTAGGAAAACCAAAGCAGATGTACAGTGAGGTGCCAGTAGCTTAATACTATTTTATTGTATGAATGTAGCACATCTTATGTGTGTATTTATCCATTGGTAATCAGTTGAGTTGTTTCTCCATTTTGGCTGATGCAAATAGAGCACCTGTGAACACTTATACAAGTCCTTGTTGAAAATGTCCTTTCATTTCTGTTTTGTGTATATACGTAGGAGTGCAGTCACTGAATCACATAGTGATTCTGTGTTTAATTTTTGGAAGAATTGTCATATGTCACAGCTAAGCATTTGTATGTTCCCATGAGCAATACATGAGGGATCTAATTTATACACAAATTTACCAGTGCCTGTTATTTCCCCCTTCTAATAGAAGGCCGATTTGATTATAGAAATACTGATTACTAAAATCTCAGAGGGTTAGGAAGAGAGAGAGAGGAAAACTGGACAACAGGTAACAAAACATCCTTGCAGAAAAAGAATAAATTCTGCTGTTTAAAAGCACAGCGGAACTATAGTTCACAATAATCTGTTTTATATTTTATGAACATCTGGAAGAGAAGAGTTCAATGACTCTAAACATTTAAAAAATGATTAGATGAGGTTGGGGATATAGCTCAGTAGTATAGCACTTATGTAAAGTGCACAAAACCCTGGGTTCAATGCCCAGTGCCTCAAAATTAAATTTTCAAAAAAAGATGAGGAAAAGGAGATGCTAGTTACCTTCATTTGATTAGTCCACACTGTGTGCATGTGTAGAACTATTATACTGAACAAATCAATATGTAAAATTAATAAATATTATTTTAAAATTAAATTAAAATTGTAAATGTCTTATTGTCATCCTAATGGGTGTAAGGTAGCACCTCATTGTGGATCTGCTTTGCTTTTTCCTGAGGAAGGTGGTGTGAGGAGCAAAGGCAGGTTGTAGTCTTGTTTTTCCTTCACATAAATCTCTCAGTAATAAATTATTAATTTTTAAGATAAGGAAAAGGACACTCTGAGAGCTAAAATAACTTATGCAAGGTCACTCAGATAGGTAGCAAAGTCATGTCACCTATGTAGTTTGACCTCAGAGTCTATTGTGTTAACCATAAAGCCACAGTGACACTCTAAAACTAAACGAATAGATCCCTAAGATCAGGAGTTCAGGCACCATATCTTCTGTTCCTTTTGTGCTTGTTCTTCTCACAAGCTAGGTAATTTTGTACTTTGGACACTGAAAGAACTCTTGAAATATCTGTTAACCAGTCATGGGAATATCTAAAGCCCTGATGAAGGGCTCAGAATTGTTGCAACAGACACTGTATGAGAAGTCCTAACTGAAAAGGGATTTTACTAATACTTCTTGGTGGAGTTGTTCTGATATGAACACTTATCTGTTTCTCTCTGGAATCTGTATGTTTGTTTTTATCTTTTTCTTTCCTTTAGGATCTACACTTTTCTGTGTATTGTGCACCCAGGAGAGGAATTTTAAATCTCCTCTTATGGGAAGACATTCTTCTCGTTTAAAGTTCAAACTGAAGACCAACCTTCCATTTTGCACAAGCAGATGTGTTGGGAAAAAGAATTAAAGTAAAACCTCCCATCCCTACATATCCACAAAAGATAACTCTGTCCTTGTACACTTCAATCCTGGGCTTTATTCCAAACACCAGGACAATGGTTAAGAGAGAAAAATGAAACAAACAGGATTTGTTGATTAACTTACATCAGAAAAGTCAGAATCACAAAATGAAAGAAACATTAACTTAGGCTAGTTTGGAGTGTTGTCAATAATTTTGAGAAAGACAGAGATAGGAGAAGAAAGTTACTGAAACATCTGCTGGGCCATAGTGAATGGAAATTTAGAGAAGTAAATAGAAAAACTATGTTTTGATTGATAGTTTGCTGTATGTATTTTTTTATTTTTGTTTTAGTGAAGTACAAATATCAATGAGGCAGTTTTAAGATACCTTGACAAGATGGATTTGATAAATTAATACATTACAAACTGTTTTCATAATTTTTTGGTATCATAGAAGGTGCATACATGATATTAAACTTACAGATATTATTATACCGTATGTCTATCAGTAAATTAAGAGTGTAGCTGTTTGCATATCTTATTTTTTATACCTGAATTACATCAAAGATTCAATAATTAATACTTTCTACCTTGTTATTTTCCTGGTGGTTGTCCATAGTACTAGAAGCCGACATGATATCCTGTCCAACCACCATTAGTGCAAATCTTGCCTCTCATAGAATTATGTAGAAGCACGGCGTTATCTATCCCAACTGTACTGTCCATACACACACATCATCATTCTTCCTTTCTATACCCCTTCCTTTGTCTACACCTGTCAAAGGTGGGCACTCCATTGTCATTCAACTAACTTAGGTACCTGAACTCGACAACACAATCCAACACAGTCCAGCATTCCACAACAATAGTGAGTTATCTGAAGAAATTATCGACCATAGCCATTTACAGCTCAACTTATTATTATGGCCCCGCGATGTGTACTTCATTTTTATACATTTTTGCTGGATGGTTAAGACCTAGATAGAGCAAGACTTATATACTAACACATGTACTTTATGTTTCTTTTGAGGTCAGTGATGTCCTCTCAGAGTTTATCTTGTAGTCCTGTAGCTTATTCTGTAGATCCTTTGTCTGTGTCATCTATGTGGATGAGTCATGGCCAATGCTTGACCAGTTTGCTCTCTGTGAGAGCCTGAGAGAAAGTTTTCTCTCCATGTGATGCTCCCCAGGCACACTATAGAACTTTGATCTCTTTCCTCTGTGGCTCCATAATCTCCTTGTTCAGAAAATTTGGAGCTCAACTGAGTTTCATGATGTTGCAGTACAGGTTCTCCTATGTCCTGAGTCTTTGCTGATCTTGAAAGGCTAGAGCCAAAATGTTGGCTGGCCTTGTGGCTCTTCTATTTCTCCAACTCTGATTCGTGAACTTAGGTTGTTAACCATCCAGAAGAAAAGCTGATTAGTATCCTGCAGCATATGCCATTCACTTTGCCTTATCTGACTCAACTGATTTTAGTTGTTGTTGTACGTTTCCTTTTGCATTTCTGCTTTTCGCTTCTTATATTAGGGAGACTGTATGATATTTACACATTTGTGTCTGGTTTATTTCACTTATGAGTATATGTTCAAGTGGCATCCACTTCAGTATAAATGCTTCAAACTTATCATTCTTAATAGCTGAGTAATACTCCATTATATAGAAATACCACATCTTTTTCAACCATTCCTCATGTGATGGACATCTTGGTTGTTGCTATCACACATTGTGCTGCTATAAACATAAGTACACATATATTCCAAGTAGGGAGATAGTCGGCTTCAGGAGTCTCCACACTGACCTCCACAATGGTTGTACCAGTCTACATTCCCACCAGCAGTGGAGAAGTGTTCCCTTTTCCCCACAACCTCTCCAACATTTGTTGGTTGATTTCCTTATGATAGCCATTCTTTCTGGAGTGAGATGGTATCTCAGTGTTGTTTTTATTTGCATTTCACGAATGGCTAGCGATGTGGAGCATTTTTTCATATATTTATTCGCTTCTTTAATTTTGTCCTCTGAGAAGTGTGTATTCATCTCAGATGCCCATTTCTGAATTGGGTCTTTAAATCTGAGGGCCCTGTTATATCTTAGCTCTTTATATATTCTAGACAGTAGACCTATGTCTGATTGCTTATTAGTTAGGATTTTTTCAAAGTTTGTGGGTTGTCTTTTCACTCTGTTGACAATTTCTTTTGACATGCAGAAGCTTCTTAAGAAGATTTGATTCCAGTTGTTGATTCTTTCAAGTGCTTCCTGTGCGAACATATGTTTGTTCATGAACTCTTTACCTACCCCTATGTCTTCAAGAGTTCCTCCTATTTTCTCTTCCAGGTGATTGAGTGTTTCTGTTTTAATGTTTAGATCTTTAATCCATTTTGACTTTAGCCTAGTGCATGGTGATAGAGCTGAGTCAAGTTTTAGCTTTCGGCATGTAGAAAGCCATGTTTTCCATCACCATTTGTTAAAGAGGCTATCTTTCTTCCAGTGAGCTTGTTTAGCCCCTTTGTCGAAGATAAGATGGCTGAGTGTGTTCGTAGATGCCTCTGCATCTTCTAATGTATTCCACTGATCCTCAGGTCTATTTTGCTGCCAATACCATGTTGATTTTATCACAGTGGCTTTGTAGTACAATTTCAAGTCAGGAATTGTGATGCCTCCTGCCTTGTCTTTATTGGCCAAGATTGCCTTTGCCATTCTAAGTCATTTGTGGTTCCAAATAAATTTTAGGAATGATTTCTCTAGGTCTGCTGTATGTATTTTGGCACACAAAAATAAAAACTTGAATTTGATGTGCATTGTTTTGAATTTTAAATAAGTGTTTATTTGTTCATTACAGTATTGTGAGACTATGATGAGGTGGATTGAATTTACATGGGTTACACTTGGAGGATAACATCTAATTTTAGCAGAAGTATGGAAAGATGTCAGGATTGCAAATTGGTACAACCATTTTGGGGTATAACCTGCCAGTTCCAGTTAAATTAAAAGTGTTAAGAGCCTGTTACATGCTACTTCCATTTCTTTCCTAACGAAAAGCACACATGACACATGTGTACTGTAATGTTTTCTACAACACAGAAAAAAACTGAAAATAATCTTCTATAATAATAGACAAATGATTAAGGAAAATTATACATTCAGTGAAATGCCATAAAGCAATCACAATAAATTAATTAGAGCTATATGTATCAGGATGAACATATCTTAAAAATATAATTGGCAAATCACTGAATAACATGTACTATATAACATTGATATAGAAAAATGTGTTATAATTCTACATACTTGAATACTGTGAACTTACATATATTTTGTAAGTGTAAAATTATATATATGTGATACAAAGTAACTAAGTACACAAATAAAGTTCAAAAACACCTTCTGGCGAGTGGTAAAATGAATGAAATCAGAGATTGTGATAAAAAGGATTTTAGGTTCTATCTGTAGTGTTTTATTATTTTCTCAAGTTTTTTAAAATTTGAATTTGAAAGAAAATTCATGTAAAATCCTGTGAAACTTTTACCCAGCAACTTTCAATGGTGACATCCTATTTAGTTTATGGTATAATAAGAAAACCAAAGCCTGCATATATATAGCTCAGTGTCACGGCACCTGCCTCACAAAAGTGAAGTCCGGGGGTCAATTCCAAGTACCTACAGATAAAAAAGGAGGAAAAAAACATGCTGACATTAGTATCTTATGGTTATTATTATTATTAACTAGACTTTATTCAGTTTTTACCATTTTAAATCTGCATTTGTATATATGTGTTTCTATGGAATTTTATCTCAAGCATAGTTTCATGAATTTATCATTTGTTTCTTTCAGATGAAAGTCCAAGAGTATAAATATTGGTTTTTAAAATAATTGCATGTTTAGTTTCTTATGGAAGTATAATGTTACTTTCCAGGGTAGGATTATGATTTGATATCACCGCCAGTAATACATGGAACAGCCAACTTTTCTGTATCCTCGTCAGCATTTTTGTTATCATTATTTTTAATTCAATTATTCTAATGGGCCTTTTAGTGATATCTCATTGTGATTTTAATTTACATTGCTCTAGTGATGTTGGATCTCAATCTCTTTCATGTTTTTATTTGGCATTTATATATTATTCATGCTCTTCAGTAAAATGTCTGGTCATGTCTTTTGACCATCTTCATATTGGTCTGTCAGATTTTCTTTTACTGCTAACTTCTGAGCATATTTCATATATAATAGATACAAGATGAGAATTGGAAAATGTATTTATTAGGTTTACAGATACATTTTCCAATTCTCATCTTGTCTTTTCATCCTGTTAACATCCTTTGAACTGTGCAATTTTTAATTTTAATGAATTCCAACAAATGAAGTTTTTCTTATATGGACTGTTCTTTTGGTATCAGTATAAGAATTCCTCCTCTAAGTCTCAAAGATTTTATTCCTAGAAAAGCTTAGAAGTTATCCTCTTGTCTTCACAACAAGAAAAAAAGCTGAAAAGCTGAAAATCAACATTTAAAGATCCATCAGATAACCGGGGTCACAGGGCACACAACTGCCAGAAAACTGGAAAGGAGGATGTGATAAAGAGAATCACAGATTACTGGGGGTAGAAATCAGACAGAGGGAACATGTGATTGATACAAAGGGTATGTAAACTACCTTGAAAGATAAAAACATCCAACCCTTTCATGGGCTTTTCTTACAGCTCTTCACCAGGTTCTCTGGGTAAATCTCAGAGAAAAATCCCCTCATGTTTTTGGTGGACAAGGGAAAGAAGAAATCACGTTGAAATACACCCAGAGTGTTCTAGTCTCCTTAACAAAACACTGCCTCCAAGAAAAGCTACTTTACCAGACCCTAACCAATGTAAATTTTACCAGAGTATAAAAAAACTAGAGTCTTTGGTGATGGGAAATATTAAATTCCAAATTCCCTTATTATCCTTCTAGTTGGAAGAAGAGAAAGACCCAGTTCCATCCTGAATCAATTACAAAGGTGACAGTCTGGAAGTAGACTCAAAGACTAAAAAATAACTGTAATACTATAGAATTATTTTCCTTCCCTTTCTTAGCACCCATCAGTCTATCTCCTGCATATCAACTGAAATAGCTGAAAGCAAGGCTTAACCCCTATTCATAAGGGAGTCTGGGGAAAGTCATGACAAAAAAACCAAGTCAAAACAAATAAACTTGAATAAATTTTATAGATAATACCTATGACTTCAGTAAACAGTAAACGGCCTAGCTAAAAAGATGAATATAAAACTTTACACTAAAGATTTATTCATTCTTTTTACTTAGTATATCATATCTATCATTTAGCAAAAAATTATAGAAATATACTAAAAGACAAAAAAGTCACAAGAGACAGAGCAGAGCAAGCATTAGAACCATATTCAGATATAACTGAGGCTTGATAATAATACCAGAAAATTCAAATAATTATAATTAATATAATAAGCACTCTAACTACAGTAGTGCATCACCACTCAAGAACAGATGGATAACTTAGAGTGGTGGTACACACCTATAACCCCAGCACTCAGGAGACTGAGGCAGGAAGAATACTAGTTTCAAGACAGCCCGGACTACATAGTGAGATCAAGGCCAGCCTATAATACATAGCATGACCCTATCTCAAAAAAACCAAACAAAAAGAGGTATAATATAAGGAGACAGATGGAAATTTTATTTACAAAGAAGTTGCTAGAAATAAAATATTATTACAGAAATAAAGAATATCTTTGATGAACTCACCAATAGATTGGCCATGGCCCAGAAAAAAAGTATAAGTGAGCTTGAAAATATGGCAATGAAACAAAATGAAAAAGGGGGATACGATGGGAGCCACGAAGCTAGGAAATCAATCAAATATGTGCAGGTGGGACTAGGCTCAGTGCCTAAAGCAAACAAGCTACCTCACTCCTGAGAGAAACATCCTGTCTCATGAAGGTCAGCTAGTAGTCACTAGGCAACTTAGTGTCACATGTTACTAACTTCACAAAAGTGTGAATAAACAATCGTTTCACATTGGGAAGGAAGTTTGTACCAATATTGTTTAGGCCAAGATATCATGTCTGCATCTTGTCCTCTGAATAACTACTACGAGGACAACAATATGCAATGTATTAATTATTGTAACCATCCTACTAACCTGTTTTGAAACTGTTTCATTGCTATTTTACCTTTTTTTCTTATTAAAATGATTTTTTTGTGGTATCAGGAATTGAACTCAGTAACCTGTGCTTGCCAGGCAAGTGCTTATTCTGCTGAGCTATCTCCCTGGCCCAATTGAAATGAATTTTAAAAAGAAAATATGGCAATGTTAGCTACCAAAATGAAAGGAAAAAATGACTGAAAAAGTAGAACAGAATGCTCAAGATGATGGAATAACTATAAAGGTTATAACATACATGTAGTGGGCACCCTGGAAAAAAGAGAGGAAAGAACATAAGAAATATTTGAAGTAATTCTAGTTGAGACTGTTCCTAAAATAGTAAACACCAAACCACTGTAAGATGTAAGAAAACTCAGTGAGCAAAAAGGATAAATTCCAAAATGAGTGAACAAGCAAACAAAAGTGCACCTAAGTGCCTCATATTCAATTGATAAAAATCAAGAACAGAGGGAAAGCCTTTTTCTAAAAAAATCAGAGGGGGAAAGAAACACATTATAAATTCAGTGTGATGAACTATGACTGTAGTCCCAGCACCTAGGGAGGCAAGAGGATTCCAATTTCAAGTTCTGCCTAGACAATGTAGCAAGAAACTACCCCAAAACATAAAAAAGGGCTGGGGATGCCAAGGCCTTGCATTCAATCTGCAGTACTGCAAAAGTGTGTGTGTGTGTGTGTGTGTGTGTGTGTGTGTGTGTGTGTATGTATGATATTGTAGATACCATCTGTCATGAAATCAAAAAGAGTGAAAAAGAAATAAAGATTTTTCTCATATAAGAAAATTGGTGAAGAGTAACAATAATTAATACATTGGTTTTCTATTATGTTGTTTCAAAATTTGTCTTATTTTAAAAAATTGGGGGGTTTGGAAAGATGGCTTAGTGGAATAAGTGCTTTCCTGGCAAGTGCAAGGTCCTGAGTTCAATCCCCGATTCCACCAAAATAAAATTGGTAAAATCTGTCACAAGTGAACCTTTCTTGAAAGAAATAGTAAAAGAAGTGCTTCAGATAGAGGGAAAATTATACAGGTCAGAAAAGTGGATAGACATTTGACAGGAAGAATATTCAAGGTCACATAAATGTAGATAAAATATTTTCCTATTTCAATGATACAAAAGATAATATGGTTTATTCAATACAATAATAATATCTATCCATCTATCTATCTATCTATCTATCTATATATATATATAGTGAGAGTCTAGCTATCTCTTTTAACATACTGATTGCTTTCCTTTGGATATATACCCAGCAATGGAATTGATGGATAATGTCATTGTTTAGTTTTAAGTTCTTTGAGGCACTTTGATACTGTTATAGCATGATAGTTGTGTTAATTCTACCAACAATGTGTAAGGGTTTTATTTTCCTCATACCCTCAACAGCACTTGTAATCTTTAGTTTTTCTTGATATTTGGATTGAGGTGATATGACATTGCCTTCCCCAGTATATAGTGATATTTAGCACTTTTTCATGTACTTGGTGGCTAATTGTGTGCTTTCTTTTTGATAAATCCCTGTTTAGGTGCATCATCCATTTTTATTGGCTTATTTCAGTTTTCTTATGTTGAGTGTTTGGATTTCCTTATATATTCTGATATCAACCCTTTTTCAGATATATGCAGTGTGACTACTTTCTCCTACTTTGTAGTTATCTCTTGACCCTATCTCTTGAGTATCTCCTTTACTTTGTAGAAGCTTTTTAGTTTGATGTAATACTGTTTGTGTGTGTGTGTGTTTTCATTTTCATTTCCTGTGTTTTCTGGTGTTGTCCAAAAAAAAAAACTCCTTGCCAATTCTACTGTACTGAAGCATTTCCCCTACAAACTTTTCTTGCAGTTTCTTGACTTACACTTAAATTCTTAATACACTTTGAGTTCATTATTATAATTGCTGATAAATAGAAGTCTGCTTTCATTCTTCTACATGTGAATGTTTACTTTATCCAACACCATTTATTGAATAAATGTCCTTTTGCTAATGCATATTCTTTGCATCACTGTCAAAAATCAGTTTACTGGATTAAAAAATTAGTAGTATAACTATGCAACTATGCTAGCTATCTTGTGTGTGTGATAATATAATATATATATTATCTTTTCCCCTCCTTCTTTTCTCCTTTCCCCCATTGCAGTTGTACTTTCCTTTGGAGCAGTTTCTTTCCCTTTCTCAATATCTACTGAAAATTTTATATCTTATTTACTCTTTTAGTTTCTTACACTAGGGAGACAAGATGGTACATATACTTGCAAGTTTGATTTATTGCACTTATGAGTATGTGCTTAATTGGTTGATTAATTTTGCATGCCTACATCTTGCAATCTGAGCAACTACTTTGAAAACAACAGTATACAGTACATTAACCATCGTTAATTTCTTACTATCCTACTTTGAAACTCATTGTTTTTATTTCTTTTTTTATCTTTCTCTCTTTGAAATAACAAATGAGTTTACCATAGATGAATGGGTTACTTCTAGGGCATTTATTCTGTCCTATTGGCTTACGTAACTGTTTTATGCTGTTACCATGCTGCTTTGTTTACCACAGCTTCACAGTGTGTTTAGAAGTCACATAATATAATACTTCTGCTTTTCTTCACTTTACTCAGAATGTTTTTGAGTAACATTTACGGTTTTATGTGGTTTCATACAAATATTAGAATTGTGTTTCTAGTTGTGTGAACGATTCCATTGGCATTTTGATAAACATGGATATTTTAGCCATACTGATTCTTCCACTCCATGAACACAGGTTGTCCTTCTGTCCTTATATATTCAGCTAATCTAAATGAGATTACTTTGATTTTTATTTCAGCTAATTTGCTATTGAGATAAAGCAATGCTACTGAATTTTATATGTTGGCTTTGTATCTTTTGTTTGTTCTAACACCTTTTTGGTGGATAACTTAGGAGTTTCTATACATAATATCACGTCAACTTCAAATAATAAAAATTGATGGCATGAACATTTTACCAATGCTGATTCGTTTTTAAAATTAATTTTATTGAAAAACATAGCAATGAGACAGTTTCAAAACAGGTTAGTAGGACAGTTTCAATAATTAATACATTGCATATTTCTGTCTTCATAGTGGTTCTTATGCTGAAGAACATCCCTTAAATGCCCAATTTGTTCAGCACTGTTAGAATAAAGAAGCAGGGCCCAGGGAGATAGCTCAGTAGAATGAGCGCTTGCTTGGGAAGTGCAAGATCCTGAATTCAATTTGCGGTGCTGCAAAAAATTAAAAAAAATTAAAAAAAGAAGCATTGCATTTCATCAAATGATTTATCTGTAATAATTAAACAATATTGTTTTTTACCGTTTATTCTGTTGATATAGTGTATCACATGTATAGATTTGCTTTTTAAATTTTTTTCTATTTTTAAAGAGTGTACAAATTAGAATTAAAACAGAAAAAAATACAAATGATACAGAATTTCACTTAAGAAAGTGATATGAATTTCACAGTATTCATTGTAATACATGGTGCTGTCTTCCAACCAGTTATTCATATTACCAGATATATGCATGTAAAATTGGAAGAAGAAAGTAAAAAGAAAGAAATGCATAAGAAATTAATGAGAAAAAGTGCAAACAATTGAAAAAGGAGACACAACAAATTAAAGCATCATCTGCTCCTTTCCATAGACCAGCAGAAATACACACTACAGGTGTCCAAACCATACTGCTTACATACATAGATAAATCTCTTTCCCCCCACTCCCTCTCCTGTCCTCCTCAACTAGGATAGTCTTGCAAAAGATCCCTTGTCCCAGGGGCTGGCAAGATAGATCAGTGGATTAAGAATATGCTTAAGCAAACAGAGGGACCATGGTTCAATCCCCAGCACCACATAACACACTGGCCCTGCGCCTGGATGTGCTGAGCTAGCCACTGAGACTGGGCTGGTGGTGCATGCTTTTAATTCCAGCACTGGCAAGGCTGAAAACAGGAGGACCACTACAAGTCTGAGCTTCATAGTGAGACCATGTACCAAACACATATGAGAGAGAGAGAGAGAGAGAGAGAGAGAGAGAGAGAGAGAGAGAGAGAGAGAGAGAGATCCCTTGTCCCCTTCTATGCATGCTTTATTATTCTTTTTGTTTATTGTTTGCCTCAATCAAATGATGAATACTATATTGTATTTAAGGAAAATATGTTGAGTGAAATAAACCAAACACACACAGTTCAACAACATAAAATTTGCATACACTAAACCATTCTTGTATTCCCAAGATGAAACTTAATTGCTTATGGTGAATAGCATTTTTTCTGTGCTCTTAGATTAGTTTTGCTTGCATACCAAAAGGTTTTTTGCATCTATGTTCATCAGGGGCATTGCCTTATAGTTTTCTCTTTCTTTCCATTTTGTTTTGTATTGTGTCTTTTTTTGTTTGTTTTGTCCCTATCTGGTTTTGGTAACGTAAATGTTGACCACACAAATGTGTTTGGAAGAATTTATCTATCTTCTATTTCTTGAAATAACTTAAGGAGAATTGAAATTTTAATCTTTTTTATCTATTCCTGTTCTAATACTCACATTGGTGCTTCTGCTTATTTTTGGCTTTATTTCCATGAAATATCTTATATCATCCCTTCACTTTAAATGCATATATGCTTTTAGAAGGAAAGCAAGTTTATTTTAAGTAACATACAGTTGAAGTTTAATATAGTAATACTTGACAGAAAATACCTGTTGCATGTTATGTCTAAGACGTTTGATATTCAGACAGATAGTGTGGTTGAGCATAAGCTCAACTGCCTATGCTGTAGGGTAATAATAATAAGCTTATCTTCTGGAGAGTTATGAACCTAAGTTTGCAGACCAAACATTAAAGAAAAAGAAGGGCTGCAAGGGCAGCCAACATTTTGGCCCTAGACTTTCAAGGTCAGTGAAGACTCAGGACATAGGAGAACCTGTACTGTAACATCTTATAACTCAGTTGTGTCCTAAATTTACTGATCAAGGAGATTATGGAGCCACAGAAGAATGTTATTGATGGTGTAGAGTGTGCTTAAGGAGAGTCACATGGAGAGAAAACATTCTCTGAGGCTTTCACAGAGAGCACATTGCTCAAACAATGACTGTGACTCATCCACATGGCTGACACTGAGAAAGGATCTACAAACTGTGCCACAGGGTTTCAGGGTAAATCCTGAGAGGATTTGATTGACCTTGTCAGATACAAAAGTTATATTTCTTGTTTTATAGGTCTTGCTTTATCTTGCTCTTAACCACCCAGCAAAAAAATATAAAAGTGAGGTATAAAAAGTAAAATCATATTAATCTCCTGGGCTGTGAAAGGCTCAAGTCAACAACTTCTGACATTGCCAGTCCTGTGGATAACCCAATACTATTATTGACTACTGGACTATATTGGATTATTTTGCTGAATTCACGCACCTACAATATTTAAATGGCAATGGAATACCCATCTCTGACAAAACTATACTCACAAAGGGGATATAAATGAAAGACCACTTTGTATCTTTATGTGCAAAATAGGCTAAACATACAGATACTTTCCCTTAATTCAATGAGAAGAAAAACTTGTGTTAATAGTGTTTGGACAGGATATAATATCTGCATCTTGTGGTATGAATAACAACTACAAAGACAACAATGTGCAATGTATTAATTATTGAAACTGTCCTACTAATTGGTTTTGAAACTTTCTTATTGCTATTTGTTTCTCAATAAAATTAATAAAAAACGAAGTCAACCAATAGCAAATACAGGAGGGGCTGTGGGGAGAAAGGAACCCTTTTCCACTGTTGGTGGGAGTGCAGACTGGTACAACCACTAAGAAAATCAGTGTAGAGATTACTTAAAACACTAGGATTGGAGAACCTATTCAACCCAGATATTTTCCTCCTGGGTATTTTTCCAGAAGAACTGAAAATATCATACCACAGTGACTTATGTGCTGTTTACAGCAGTACAATTTATTATAGCTAAATCTTGCAAGCAACCCAAATACCCATCAGCTGAGGAATGGTTAAAGAAGATGTGGTATTTTCACACAACAGAATATAACTTACCTATAAAAATTAAAAAAATGTATTTCTAAAAATGGATATGGGCTTTTATCAGTAAATGGATGCAACTAGAATCCATACTCTTAAGTGAAATAAATCAGATCCACATGTGTAAACCTTGTATTGTCTCCTTACTGTCAGAACCTGAAAGAGCAAATAAAATCTGAAGGGTATAATAGATACTGTGAAAAGGGAATGAAACAGTTCAATAGGAAGGAATTATTGAGTTGAGAAGAATGACAGGAGAGAAAGTGGAAGAAAGAGATATATCTATGTATGTAAGCAGGAGAGTTTGGATAATTGTACTGTGGATTTCTGCTGGTCTGTGGAAAGGAGCAGTTAATGCTTAAATTTTTTGTCTTCTTTTTTCATTTTTTTTCCTTTTTCTCCCTTCTTAATTTCTTATAACTTTTTCTTTTTTCCAAATTTGCTTGCATTTATCTGGTAATCTCAAGAACTAATTTGGAGACAACACTCTGCAATACAACAAATACTGTCAAATTCATATTATTTTGTTTATTGAAAGTCTGCATCATTTGTAATTTTTTGTTTTTTTAATATTAGTTTGTATTCTCTTAATAATGATATTCAAAAACAAAAAAGTAATATATACTTGGATCTCTACCTATTCAGTCTCTGACTTTTAATTGGATAATTGAATCAATTTACATTCAATAAAGTAATTCAATCTGACAAGATAATTGTTGCTTGGTAAGGTCTTACTACAGACACTGTAACCTCTTGCTAGTGTTACTGTAGTTTCTTACTTTCCCACTCCCTTAAAAGTCTTTCTTCATGGTTAAGTAAATTACTTTAGCAGTGTGTTTTGATTCCTGATTGCTGCTTCTCATTGATCTATTACAGTTTTTACATGATTATAAAAAAAATAAAAAGTATGAGAAAACTGTACAGATATTTTGCTTTACTCTCCATATTTTGCAATTTTTGGTATCTGAACTCACATCTTCCTATTTTGCCTATTGATTATCATGTTAATATAGTTAATACTTTAAATAGAAATTTGAGTCTTTACATAAAAGATATAAATGCTTTATTACAAAATAGATTTTCAGAGATTGGAAAGAAGTTGGAGAGAGAAAAGAGATGATGGTAATTGGGTGGAAAATAATCAAAATATGTTATATGCAGGTACCAATATATTAAATGAACCTCACTACTTTGTATTATTAATATGCACTACTAAAAAGATATGAATATTTATGTACCATACTGTCATTGTTAAAACATTCCAAAGTTATTTCTGTAATTACTCTTACAAACAAGTTTTATATCTTCCTACATTTTGTCCTTACTCATTTACCTCTCTTGCTTGCACTTTGAAGAACTTCCTTCAGTATTTCTTTAAGACAGATCTAGAGGGCTATTATCTCAGCTTTTATTTGTCTAGAAAAAGGCTTATCTTCCCTTTATTTCTAAATGATAGTTTTCTGGATATAGTACTTTTAGTGGGTATTTTCCCCCTTGGTACTTTGAAATTATCATACCACTTTCTCATGGCCTGTCAAGTACCTGCTGATAAATCTGTTCTCAGGCAAACTGGAGTTCTTTTATTTATTATTTCTTTTCTCTTGCAGCTTGATGATCTCTTCATATTTCACTTTTAAGAGCTTGATTTTTAGGATGTCTTGGGCTAGACTTGGTTGAGTTAAATTTGATTTGTGGCCTTTAGAATTCCTGGAGCTTGATGTTTTATCTTTCTCTGGTTCTGAGAGGTTATTTCTTATTTGTTATTCTCAATTCTTTCTTGTATCTTAATAGTTTATTTTGTCTTTTTTTTTTTTGGCAGAACCAGGGATTGAACTCAGGCCCTTGCACTTGTCAAGGAAGTGCTTACTCTACTGAGCCATCTCCCCAGCCCCTGTATCCTAATAGTGCAAATACTATGATTCTAAAGTTCTCATATGCTTGCTTTATTCTTCTCTTTCTTCGACTGCATATTTTCAAATAGCTTGTATTTGAGATCACTAATTCTTTTTCCTATTTGAGCTATCCTGCTATTAATGTTTTCTAACACTTTTTTCATATTTTTATTGAGAAACAAATAGCAATGAGACATTTTCAAATCAAATTAGTAGGACAGTTTCAATAATTAATACTTTGCATATTGTTTTCTTAGTGGTTAATTGATGTGCAAGATGTAGACATGATATCCTATTTACAAACACTATTAGAACAGATCCCTCTATTCACTGAATCAAGAGAATATAGCTGTATGTCTATCTTAACCATTTTGATTCTACAGACACAAAACGGTCATTCATTTGTATCCCCTTTTATTGGTTTAGTTTTGTCAATTAAATAATATAGGTGTGTGAGTTCAGCAAAATATTACCAAATAATCCAGTAGTCCATAATAATATTGGGTTTTTCATATGTATGGCAATGTCAGAAGTTGTTGACTTGAGTCCTTTACAGCTCAGCATAATAATATGGCTTTACTTCTCATACTTCGGTTTAATACTTTTCTGCTGGATGGTTAAGACCAAGATAAAGCAAGACCTATAAAACAAGAAATATAGCTTTTGTATCTGACTAAGGACAGTCAAATCCTCTCAGGATTTATCCTGAGACCCTGTACCACAGTTTGTAGATCCTTTGTCAGTGTCAGTCATGTGGATGAGTCACAGTCATTGCTTGACCAGTTTGATCTCTGTGAAAGCCGGAGAGAAACTTTTCTCTTCATGTGACTCTCCCCAGGCACACTATAGATCATCCATCGCATTCCTCTGTGGCTTCATAATCTCCTTGGTCAGGAAATTTGGGGCACAACTGAGTTGCATGATGTTACAGTACAGGTTCTCCTATGTCCTGGGTATTAATTGACCTTGAAAGGCTAGGGTCAAAATATTGACTGTCCTTGTGGCCCTCCTTTTTCTCTAATTTTAGGTCTGCAAACTTGAAATTAACTTTCCAGAAGAGAAGCTTATTGTTATTAATGTACATCCTAGGCTGTTGAGCTTAACCTCACTATCTGTCTGAATATCAAACATCTTAGGCTTACCATGGAACAGGTATTTTTCATCAAGTATTATATGTTAAACTTTAAGTCCCTATAAAATATAATGTAAAAAAATTAAAAAGTTGAAATATATTTAAAAATAGAAATAAACAATTATCTATGTTTACACATAAATGTAGAAATCTAACCATACACAGCCTTATAGCAAGACAGTCCTGCATCACTGCTATTCCTCTCTCCTGCCTTCATTCACCACCCCCTTCCTTTATAAACAAACATCTACCTGAGAGACAGCTTGGCAGTAACGGGCATGTCATGACAAGAAACACCTATTCAGAAGATGAGAATGACAGGCACTCCCAGCCTGAACCTACTACTACAAATTGTTATATTCAGTGCAGTTGCTTAGTTCACAGGTGTCAGCATATATAGTTAGTTACTGGGTTTGGTTTGTTCTTCTTCTAATTGTTGGAGGTGTAGTATTAGGGTGTTTACTTGTTCCCTTTCTGTTTTCCTACTGTGTGAGTTCACAGTTATGGATTTTCCTCTGAGAACTGCTTACATCACATCCCATAAATTCCAATAAGTTGTGGTTGAATTTTCATTGAACTGTAGATATTGTTGAATTTCTTGTTTAATTTCACCTGTGACCCTTTGATTGCTAAATAGGGTGTTAATTTCCATGTATTTAGGGAGTTTTTCTGGTTTCTTTTGTCATTTATTTCCAGTTTCATTGCACTGTGGTCAGATAATATGCATGGGATAATTTTTGTTTTCTTACATATATTTAAGCATGACCTATGGACCAGTATGTGGTCTATTTTAGATAATGACCCATGTACAGCTGAAAAAAATGTGTATTCAGCTGTGTTTGGGTGGAACACTCTGTATATGACCACTAAGTCCATTTGTTTCAAGCTCTGGTTCAGTTCTGCTACTTTGCTAATTTTTTGTCTGGTTGACCTACCTTTTTATGATCAGGGAATGTTAAGATTTCCTCTTAAGATTTTGGTATTGGATATTAGATTTTTCATGTCCATTAACACTTGTTTATCATATTTGGGTGATCCCATGTTTGGTGCATACATATTTATGAATGTTACTTCTTCCTCTTGAATTTTTCCCCTAGCCAGTATATAGTGGCCTTCTTTATTTTGCTTGATTGTTCTTGGTTTGAAGTTGAGACTGTCTGAGAACAGTATTGCTACGCCTGCCTTTTTCTAATGCACTGAGGCATGTTTTCCACCCTTTGACTTTCAGGCTATGAATGTCTTTTTGACTCAAGTGTGTTTTGTTGTATACAGAATATTGTTGGATTTTGTTTCCTAATGCGCTCTGCTAGTCTATTTCTCTTAATTGGTGAATTGAGTCCATTTACATTGATGGTTATAATTGAGATGTGTTGACTTATGATTGACAAGTAATTTACCTGCTGTTTTTTACTCCTTTGTGTCCTGTGTTATTGTTTGCTCTATTTAGTGCGTTTCTTCTGTTTCCATGGTGGAGTTCTGATCATTTTGGTCCCTCTCTAGAACATCTTTCCATAGTCTGTGAAGGGTTGGCTTTGTCATCAAGAAATTCTTTAGTTGTTCTTTGTCTTGGAAGTATTGCACTTCTCCATCAAACTTGAAAGAGAGTTTTGCAGAGTGTAGTAGTCTGGGCTGAAATTTGTTATCATAGAGGATTTAAAGTACTGTGTTCCATGCTCTTCTTGCCTTCATGGTTTGTGAAGAGAAGTAAACTGTAATTCTGATGGGTTTTCCTTTGATTGTAATCTGCTTCTATTCTCTAGTGGCTTTCAGTATGTTATTCTTGTGCTGGATTTCTGGGATTTTGACTATTATATGCCTTGGTGTGTTTTTATTTGGGTTGAAGTTATTTGGTGTTCTGTATCCTTCGGTTAACTGAATGTCTGATTGTTTCCTCATATTTGGGAAGTTTTCTGCAATAACTTCTGCCTATATTCTTTTTATATCATTTGTATTGACTCCATCTTTCTCATTGACACCTATTAGTCTCACGTTGTTCATCTTTGCATCTACTTGCTGGTGATTAATTATTTTTTCCTGCATCTTAGTTGCTTTTAAGAGATCTTTTCTTACCTTTTCATTAGCTGCTCCAGCATCTTCAAGATTTGACACTCTGTCTTCACTTTCACTCAAACAGTTTTGCAGGCTTGTGGTTGAGATTTTAAGTTCCTCTATATCTCTTTGACTCTGCTTCATGTGATCTATTTCTTTCCTGTATTGCTCATTGAAGGAGTCCATCTTTTTTCTAATCTCATCTATTTTTTTTTGTCAGTGTCTTCTTTAGAAGCAGCTATTAATTCTTTTACTGCAGAGGTTTTTTTTTTTTTTTTTCACGTTGGGTTTCCTTCATATGTTTCTGTATTTGATTCTTTACTTCAGATGCTATGAATTCATGGATTTCTTTCTTATTTCAGAAATTAATTCTGCTTTAAGTTGCTCTTTATCTTTCTGCTGTTGCTTATTTACTTCTGACGCTATTAATTCATACATTTCAGCTGAGCCAGAGTCCTCTGCACTTGTTGTGGGTGGGCACTGAGTTTCCTCCATATTTTTCTGCATTTGATTCTTTACTTTGGATGCTATGCATTCAGAAATTTCTTTTTTTATTCGAGAAATGAATTCTTCTCTGAGTTCTTCTATATATACCTTCCTGCTGTTGTTTCTTTACTTCTGACGCTATTAATTCATACATTTCAGTTGAGTTAGTGTCCTCTGCACTTGTTCTTGGTGGGCTCCAGGCCTGAGATTGCATTTTGTTCCTTCTCTCTGTCATTTCATATAGTTCTGACTTCTGACCTTTTGTGTAGAGCTTTGTTGCAGTTATAACCTTAGCACCTACTGAAGTTTGGGTACAGATCAGCTAGAGGTTTCCCGAGAGAGTGAGATAGCGGGGCGGAAAGCGTCTGAGAATATGGGCGGCAAGACTCAGCTGCTGGCCTGGGCTCCATCCACCAGTGTAGGGGAGTGCAGGCTTTTTTTTTTTTTTTCAGAACCTGGAATTGAACTCAGGCCCTTGCACTTGCCAGGGAAGCGCTTATTCCACTGAGCCATGTCCCTGTCCCCTCTAACACATTTTTAATTTCACTGATTTTTAATTGCCTCTATGTCTTTGTTAAGTCTCTGTTAGAGTGCTGGCATATTTCTCATCAGGCTTTCTGAGTTTCCTTAAAAGGGTTGTTTTAAATTCTGAGAGTTCTCCAATACTGATTCCTGCCTGATTGGTTTCTGGCACCACATTTTGAGTCCTAGATAGTGGTACTTTTACAGTTTCCTGAATGCTCTTGATGCTTATTGGCATGAAATTCATCTGAGAAGTGAAAGATTAAGTATTCATTTCAGTCTTCCTAGTGTGATTTTACATGTATCTTTCCTTAAATTCTAAGCAGGCTGCTTATTTTTCTCCAAATCTGTTTTCAGTTTCACTGTTTCAGCACTAGATGGCACCCAGGTTTGAATTTACCAGAAGTTTGTTGTTGCTATTTCTGCACTAGAGGGTGTTAAAAGCCCACATTTGTCCTAAATGCTCTGTTCGTGTATTTTTCAGAAAGAAATAGACAATAACCTAGAGACAGTAGTCTGTCTCCACAAGCTTCTTCCTGATATCACGGTAGGCCTGAATGCCAAGGTTGTCTCTGGGCAGATCAACTGTGGAAGGATCAGTGCCAGGTTTTTACATCACACCTTTAGCCGCTAAAACCGTCAAGCTGTGTCACATCCTGACCCACAGCCACCAAGATCAGCCCAGTGCTGTGATGGGATTAAGAATACACTATCGTGAGCTGCATATTCCTGAGGCAGACTTGTGACCTATGCCTAGGGCAATCAACCACAGACAATTCTAGCTAGGACAGAGTTCAGAATGACTTAATCTGTTTTCACCTGCAACTAGAGCTGTCTCAGAGGCTCTGTACACATATGCCTGGGAGTGAGGCTCATCAGGACCTTCCTAATATTAGTTTCACTAGCCCAACACTAAACGGCAGTGAAAAGTCTTGCATTTAAGACTCTGTTCTACCCTCAGTTTCTGATATCTTATATTGCTTATGCTGCTCAAGGTTGGTTGGTGAAAGCAGACTCTTGGCCATCAAGCTGATGCTATTGGGTAGGTTAACCCTGAGTGCCACAGACACAAGGACCTGCAAATTCAAGTCAAAATATGAGTCTACCCACTAAGGCACAAGTCTCTGCCTGATACCAAGGTATATCTAGATCTCCATCTGTGAGCACTGACTTATTGATAACTGGGTTGCCCACAATTGGGGGAATAGGTACTGGAGATAGTCTATTAGCCTCAAAGGCTGGTGCTAAGCCGCATGACACCAACTTTCACAGCCACAATGAGCTATGCTATCTCAAGAGGACAGTTATTATTTGCCAAATTTTTTTTAACATACCTGGTTTATCCAAATCTCACAAATTCAAGTTACTTCCTTTCTCTCCAATATCATTAGGAAATGAAATAAATTATTTTTATTTCATTGATAACTAGTGAAGGTTACCTCATAGCTTCAATGATCAAGTGTACTTTTTGCATTAATTATTTTTTAAATAATTTTATTGAGAAACAATAGCAATGAGACAGTTTCAAAACCGATTTGTAATTAATACACTGCATATTGTTTTCTTCTTAGTGGTTATTCATAGTACAAGATGCAAACATGATATCCTGTCCACAAACACTATTAGTACAAATCTTTCTATTCATCGAATTAAGAGAAAGTAGCTGTATATCTATCCTAAATATTTTGACTATACAAATACAAAATGGTCCTTCATTATATCCCCCCTCTTTTTTTTAATTTTGACACAGATGGGTATTGCATTGCCATTTAAATATTATAGGTGTGTGAATTTAGCAAAATATTCCAATATAGTCCAGTAGTCAATAATACTAGTGGGTTATCTGTAGGACAAGGGCCAGGGAGATGGTTTAGTAGAATAAGTACTTTTCTGGCAAATGCAAGGGCCTGAGTCCAATCCCCAGTTCTGCCAAAAAAAAAAGAATGCATGCCAAAAGTTAGGATATGTAACTTTGGGCTGGGGAGATAGCTCAGCAGCATAAGTGTCTGCCTCGCAATCTCAAGGTTCTGAGTTCCACCTCTGGTAACACACAAAAAATTTAGTCCAGTCTGTAGGACTAGAAATGTCAGAAGTTGTTGACTTGAACCTTCCACAGCTCAGCATATTATTCTGGTTTTACTTTTTATACTTTGTTTTTATACTTTTCTGCTGGATAGTTAAGACCAAGATAAGCAAGGCCTATATAACAAGAAATGTAACTTTTGTATCTGCCAAGGTCAGTCAAATCCCCTCAGGATTTGCCCTGAAACCCTGTACCACAGTTTGTAGATCCTTTGTCAGTGTCCACCATGTGGATCAGTCATGGCCATTGCTTGACCAATTTGCTCTCTGTGAAAGCCTGAGAGAATTTTTCCCATGTGACTCTCCTTAGGTACACTCTACATGGTCAATCACTTTCCTCTGTGGCCCCATAATCTCCTTGATCAGTAAATTTAGGACACAACTGAGTTACATGATGCTAGGTTCTCCTATGTCCTGCGTCCTCACTGACCTTGAAGGGCTAGCGCCAAAATGTTGGCTGTCTTAGAAGCCCTTTTGTCTCTGATTTTGGGCTTCAAATGTAAGTTGTTAACTCTCCAGAATATAAGCTTACTGATGTTATTGCCCTATAATATAGGCAGTTGAGCTTGACATCACTATCTGTCTGAATATATTAGACATAACATGGAACAGGTATTTTCCATGAAGTTTTGATACATTAAACTTTGACTCCCTATGTAATGTGAAGAAAAATTTATTTAAAACAATAGGAATAAACAATTACATGTTTTTACACAGAAATTTGGAAATCTAACCATATACAGCATTGTAACAGAATAGTCTTATGGCATTTTCTTCTCTTGTTTTAATGTATTACCCTTTTTAAAACATACTTGAGAGACATTGTGGCAGTAATTTCTATGTCATGACAAGCAGTACGTATTTAGAAGATCAGCATGACAAGCATTCCAAGTGTGACCCTGCTGTTACACAAGGCCATCCTCAGTGCAGTTGCTTAGTCCACATGTATCAGCATATATAGTTAGTCATGGTGAGAATCCTACCAATTAACTTCTAGGTTCAAAAACCTGATGAAAAAATCATGATGTGTGTGTATAGACAGTACAGTTGGGATAGATAACGCTGTGCTTCTACATAATTCTATGATAGGCAAGATCTGCACTAATGGTGGTTGGACAGGATATTATGTCGGCTTTTAGTGCTATGGTCATCCACTAGGTAAATAATTATTGAATTTTTGATATAATTCAGCTATAAAAAAACCCTGTAAATATAATATCATGTATGCACCTTGTACAATACCAAAACGTTATGAAAACAGTTTGCAATGTATTAATTCATCGACTCTGTATGGTTAAAGTGTTTTGAAACTGTCTGATTGACATTTGTATTTTAATAAAATAAAAATAAATGGAAAAAAATAAAATAAAATAAAATAAAGCTAAATACAAGAAAAAAAAACCTGCTGAAGATTCTCAGGATCGTTGCCTTAACCATCTTGTGCATATAAATGGATGGCTTTGCCCCTGTCATGTTTCCTAGCTTTTCTCCTTGCCCTCTCTTCATTGTTTAATCCTTTTGTGTTATAACTTTCTATTTTTATTTCTTCTTTTGAGTTCTTACACAAGTTTTGAGTTCTTACATAAAAATACCACATCTTTTTCATCCATTCCTGAGGTGATGGGCATTTTGGTTGTTTCCAAATTTGGCTATCATAAATTGTGCTGCTATAAACATAGGTGCACATATATCACTATGATATGACATTTTCTCAGAGAAAATTCCCAGTAGAGAGATAGCTGGTTTGAATGAGATTTCTGGTCCTAATTTTTTAAGGACTCTCCACACTGATTTCCATAATGGTTGCACCAGTCTACATTCCCACCAGCAGTGAAGAAGGGTACCTTTTTCCTCACAGTCTCTCCAACATTTGTTGTTGGTTGATTTCTTTATGATAGCCATTCATTCTGGGGTGAGATGTTATCTCAGTGTTGTTTTAATTTGCATTTCACAGATAGCTAGTGACATGGAGTACTTTATCATATATTTATAATTTTGTGCTCTGAGAAGTATGTTCATCTCGCATGACCATTTCCAGATTGGATCTTTAAATTTTGAAGCCTTAGTGTTTTTTAGTTGTTTTTAATTTCTAGAGAGCAGACCTTTGTTTGAGAGCTTATTAGTTAAGAGTTTTTCCAAATATGTGGGTTGTCTTTTCACTTTGTTGGCAATTTCTTTTTTTTTTTTTTTTCCTTTTTCTTTTTTTTTTTCAGAACTGGGGATTGAACTCAGTCCCTTGAGCTTACCAGGGAAGCACTTATTCTACTGAGCCATCTCCCTTGACCATGGTAAATTATTTTGACCTGCAAAAACTTCTCATAAAGAGGAGGTCCCAGTTCTTAACTGTTTCAAGTATTACCCATGCAATTTGATTTTTGTTCATGAAATGTTTGCCTGTCATTATGTCTTTAAGAGTTTCTCCTACTTTCTGTTCCAGGAGTTTTAGTGTTTCTGTTTTAATGTTTAGATCTTTAATCCATTTTGACTTTAGCTTAGTGCATGGTGACAAACCTGAGTCAAGGTTTAGTTTTCAGCATGTAGAGAGCCAGCTTTTCTAGCACCATTTGTTAAAGAGGCTATCTTTCTTCCAGTAAGCATGTTTTGTCCCTTTATCAAGGACAAGATGGTTGTGCATGTTTGTAGTGGCTTCTGCGTCTTCTAGTCTATTCCACTGATCCTCATATCTTTTTTTTTTTTTAACCAATCCATGCTGATTTTACCACAGTAGATTTGTAGTATAATTTCAAGTCAGGAATTGTAATGTCTCCTGCCTTGTGTTTGTTGCCTAGGATTGCCTTTGTTATTCTAGGTCTTTTCTGTTTCTAAATAAATTTGAGGAACAATTTCCTAGGTCTGTGAGGTATGTTGGTGGTATTTTGAGAGGGACTTCATTAATTGTGTACAACAATTTTGGGAGTATGGCCATCTTCACAATGTTGGTTTTTCCTGTCCAGGAGCAGGGAATATCTTTCCATTTTCTGAAATCCTCTGATTTCCTTTTTCAGAGTACTATAATTTTCATTGAATAGATCTTTCACTTCTTTAGTTAGATTAATTACTAAGAATTTCATTTTCCTTTGTGATACTATAAAAGGTATTGTTTTTCATATTTTCCTCTCAGTGTGTTTGTTATCTGTGTAGAGGAATGTTATTGACTTTTCGGTATTGATTTTGTATCCTGCTATGCTACTGAAGTAGTGTATTAATTCTAGTAGCTTCTTGCTGGAGTTTTTTGGGTCTTCCAAGTAAACTATCATGTGACCTGCAAATAATGATATTTTAATTCCTTATTTACCTATTCTTATTCCTTTTGTTTCTCTCTCTTTTCTAATATCTCTAGCTAATGATTCCAGAACTATATTGAATAGGAGTGGTGATAGAGGACATCCTTGTCTTGTACCTGATCTGAGAGTAAAAGATTTCAGTTTTTAACCATTTAGAATTATGTTAGCCAATTGTAAAATAGAATTATTTTACCCATTTAGAATTATTGTTAGACAATTGGATTGTCATAGATTGCTTTTATCAGATTGAAGTAGAGGCCATTTATTCCAATCTTCTGTAAGACTTTGAACATGAATGACTGTTGGACTTTGTCAAATGCCTTTTCTGCATCAATTGAGATGGTCATATGGTTTTTAGATTTGGTTCTATTGAGATAGTGTATTTGATTTATAGATTTGCATATATTAAACCATCCTTGCATCCCTGGGATGAATTCTACCTGGTCATGGTGTATAATCTTCTTGATGATTTGATGTATCCTATTTGCCAGCATTTTATTGAGGATTTTTGCATCATGTTCATGAAGGTATTGGCCTGTAGTCCTCTTTTTCAGTTGTGTGTTTGGTTTTGGTGTCAGGATAATACTTACCTCCAGGAACGCTTTTGAGAGGATTTCTCCCTTTTCAATTTCATTGAAGAATTTAAGGATTATTGGGATAATATCTTCTGTAAATTTGTTGTAGAATTCAGCTGTATTTCATCTCTCCATCAGGACCTGAAAGATTTTTCTGTCTCTAAGTTTTTTATTACAATTCTTATTTCATTGGCTGTTAATGAGTTAATGAGAATTGTTATATCTTCTTGATTCAGTTTTAGTAATTTGTACCTTTCTAGGAATCTGTTCATTTTGTTTGTGTCTTCTATTCTGTGAGAGTAAGAATTCTCGAGAGTAAGAATTCTCAAAGTTGCTATTGATGATCTTTTGAATTTCCACTGGGTCTGTGCTGATTACAACCTTTTTATTTCTTATTGCTTGTATTTGAGTTTTTTCTTTCCTCTCTTCTATCAAGTTAGGTAGAGGCTTATCAATTTCATTTTATCTTTCAAAGAACAAGCTTTTTAATTCATTAATTTTTTGAATTGTTTTCTTCATCTCAATTGAATTAATTTCTGCTCTAATCATTGTGATTTCCTCCCGTCTTTGAGCTTTGGGTTTGGTTTGCTCTTCCTTTGCTAGATGTTTGAAGTGCAGCATTATGGTGTTTATTTGTTCCCATTCTGTTTTCCTAATGTGTGAGTTCATAGCTATGAATTTTCCTCTGAGAACTGCTTTCATCACATCCCATAAATTCCAATAAGTTGTGGTTGAATTTTCATTGAATTGTAGATATTGTTGAATTTCTTGTTTAATTTCATCTGTAACCCATTCGTTGCTGAGGATGGTGTTTTTTTAATTTTCATGTATTTTTGATTTTCTTTCTGGTTGCTTTTGTCACTTTTTTCCATTTCATTGCACTGTGGTCAGATAATATGCATGAGATACTTTGTTTTCTTGCATATACTTAGGCATAACCTATGGACTAGTATGTGGTCTATTTTAGAAAATGACCCATGTACTGCCTGAAAAAAATGTGTATTCAGCTGTGTTTGGGTGGAACACTCTGTATATGTCCACTAGTTCATTTGTTCCAAGCTCTGGTTCAATTCTGCTAATTTTCTGTCTGGTTGACCTATCTTTTTGGGAAAAGGCAGTGTTAAGGTCTCCTGTTCAGATTGTCATCTTAGATATTAGGTTTTTCATGTCCATTACGATTTGTCTTACATAGTTGGGTGCTCCTGTGTTTGGTGCATACATATTGATGAATGTTACCTCTTCCTCTTGAATTTTTCCCCTAACAAGTACATAGTGGCCTTCTTTATTTTGCTTGATCATTCTTGGTTTGAACTTGAGACTGTCTGAGAACAGGATTGCTACCCTTGTTTTTTTCTGAGGTGCTGGAGCATGTATTATTATTTTCCATCCTTTACTTTTAGCCCATGAATTTCTTTATGAGTTAAATGTGTTTCTTGTATACAGAATATTGTAGGATTTTGTTTCCTAATCCACTGTGCCATCTATTTCTTTTAGTTGGTGAATTGAGTCCGTTTACATTGCTGGTTATAATTGAGATGTAATGACTTACAATTGACATGTTTACTCTGTTTTTTCTCCTGTGTCTAATTGTCTGCCCTATTTTGTGAGTACCTTCCATTCTCATTCTCATCGTTTTGGTCCCTCTATAGAATATCTTTTGATAGTCTGTGTAGTATTGGCTTTGTTGTCACGAAATTCTTTAGTTGTTCTTTGTCATGGACGTAGTTTAATCTCTCCATCAAACTTGAAAGGGAGTTTTGCAGGGTATAGTAGTCTGGGCTGGAATTTGTTTTCTTGGAGGATTTGAAGTACTTTTCTCCATGCTCTTCTTGACTTGATGGCTTGTGAAGAGAAATCTGCTGTTATTCTGATGGGTTTTCCTTTAAATGTGATCTGTTTCTTTTCTCCAGAGGCTTTTAGTATGCTTTTTGTGCTGGATTTCTGGGATCTTTATTATATATCTGGGTGTGTTTTTAATTGGGTTCATGTTATTTTGAGTTCTATGTGCTTCGGTTAGCTGAATGTGAGATTGTTTCCCCATATTTGGGAAGTTTTCTGCTATTCTGTACATATTCTTTTTATATCATTTGCCTTGACTCCTTCTTTCTCATTGATGTGTATTAGTCTCACATTGTTCATCTTTGCAACATCTTGCAGATGATGAACCAGTTTTTCCTGTATCCTACTTGTTTTAAGAGATCTTTTCTTACCTTTTTCCTAGCTGTGATGGTGTCTTCAAGATCTGAAAGTCTATCTTCACTTTACTTCAACAGTTTTGCAAGTTTGTGATTGAGATTTTAAGTTCCTCTATATCTCTTTGACTCTACTTTATGCGATCTATTTCTTCCTTATGTTGCTAATTCAAGGATTTCATCATTTTTTTCTAATCTCCTCTATTTTTCAGGAGTATCTTCTTGAATGCAGTTATTAATTCTTTCATTATCCTTTCTTTTTTACTTCAGAGATTATTTCTGACCTGATTTCTTCTATATGTTTCTGTATTTGATTATTCAGACACTATTAATTCAGAGATTTTTATTTCAGAGGTTATTTCTGATCGGAGTTCCTCTATATCTTTCTGCAGTTGTTTCTTTACTTCAGACACTATGAATTCAGACATTTCCTCCGTTTGATTCCCAATTTCTTTTTTTTTTTTTTTTTTTTTTTTTTTTTTTTTTTTTTTTTTTTTTTTTTTTTTTTTTTTTTTTTTTTTTTTTTTTTTTTTTTTTTTTTTTTTT
>PVKA01020811.1:0-39730 GCA_004027165.1 Ctenomys sociabilis
CAATCCTAAAATTTATTTGGAACCACAAACGACCTAGAATAGCAAAGGCAATCTTGGCCAATCAAGACAAGGCAGGAGGCATCACAATTCCTGATTTGAAATTATACTACAAAGCCACTGTGATAAAATGAACATGGTATTGGCAACAAAATAGACCTGAGGATCAGTGGAATAGATTAGAAGATGCAGAGGCATCTACGAAAACACTCAGCCATCTTACCTTCGACAAAGGGGCTACACAAGCTCACTGGAAGAAAGATAGCCTCTTTAACAAATGGTGCTGGAAAACATGGCTTTCTACATGCCGAAAACTAAAACTTGACCCAGCTCTATCACCATGCACTAAGGTAAAGTCAAAACGGTTTAAAGATCTAAACGTTAAAACAGAAACACTCAATATCCTGGAAGAGAAAGTAGGAGGAACTCTTGAAGACATAGGGGTAGGTAAAGAATTCATGATCATTCCTGTTGATGAAGCCATATCCGTTTCTTACATTGAACCATTTTACTGTTCCCAAAACCTTCGTTGCGATGACCTTCTTGTTCCCGCCGCAGGCGCCGCCAATGTAAGGCCGCCCGGGCGGTGCTCCCTGCGTTTCTGCCCGTGATGCCGGGCTTGGTGTCAGCAGCGCTGAGGGCGGAGGCGGCGGCTGCTGGGTTTCGGCCTCGCTGCTCATGGTTGCGGTGATGGTGACTGGGGCCGGCTGCGGCAGCTGTGGCTCCTCCCGGTGTGTGATGGTAACTAGGGCAGCGGCGGTGGGGCTGCTCAGGGCTCTCTGGGGTCCGCCCTCCGCTCCCGCTACCGATCGAACTCTCAGTAGACTGCTTGTGCTTAGACAGTCTTTCCCAAGATAGAGCAAATGCTCATGATATCGAGATGCTTATGTACCTGTGAGGGCTGAGAGAGTAGCTCTCGCCCCATTAAACTTGTAAAGCACAGATGATCCACACATGCTCCCTGAGACATTTGGGGTGATTGCTTTAGTGATTTAGCAAAGAGAAATAGATTCAGTGTTTCTTTTTGCATTTGTTTTTCACTTCAGTTATTCATTGCTTCTCAAATTGCTGTGATGTTATTTGCTGCAAGGAAGATTTATGCAGACTAGTTGTGCTGTCTAGGATCACGCCACTGGCCTTTTAGGTGGGAAGGAGGTTTCTGTAGCAACCGGTGCTGGAGGCCAGCTCCCTGCCCTCGGGGTGAGCTTCCTTTGAGCAGTGCCTGCCTATCTCAGCACGCTCATCTGCCACCCTTAATTAAATCCTTGGCTCCCACAGTGTGCTCTTGTTCCTTGTGTTCTGTCCAATGACAAGTACTTCTAAAGATAAATATATAATTTCAAAAGGAAAGGTACAGAAAACAATTAATAGTCAGAGCAAAGCTATATTTCAAGCTCTTTTCATCATTCCTACAGGTAGGAAAATGTTCCTGGATGCCTGTTTTCTCCAATGACAAAATGCCCACCAGGATTCTTATCTTAATGTTTAAAAGTACCCTGAAACCACTCAAAATGTCCAAGAAGGATAGTTCAGGTTTGGCCCAGGAAGTATAGTCCTGGACTTCAGGTTCTGGACTAATATAAATACCATGTACAACCTATCCAGCCACTTAAACTCATTGCATTTTTTTTTTTTGTCCTGATCGAACTCAGGACCTTGTGTTTGCGAGGCAAGCACTTATCCCACTGAGCTATCTGCCCAGCCCCTACACTCATTAGATTTTGAAGTGTTTTGAGGCTATTAATTTCTTCAACATCTGTAGAAAGGAAATCATAATCCTACCTGATGGGGACTTTGTGCAAATTGACACAATTCACACAAGAGCCTTTTCAGTGGACATCTGAAAATTATTAGTTTTGTTGGTTGATGTTATTTTATAAGTCTTACTCTTATTAACTATCTTACATGGATTCAGTCCAATGCACCTGCGAACAAATGTTAATGAGACAACAAATAACAGAAGTTGCTTTAGATGTGTGTGTGTGTGTGTGTGTGTGTGTGTGTGTGTGTTTAACATGGGCAATAATTTTTCAAAGAAAACTCTATCTTTTCTATTTTTGAAGAAAACTCTTTTTGATAACCACATTACCTACATTCTAATCTCTATAGCTTGCCTGATTTTTAATTTACTTGCTGTTCCTGTATTTCAGAAATGAAGAGAAAATTCTTCATTTTCACTGTCTCACAGAAACAGTGTGGATGTCACCAACATGAATGAATGTCACTTTTCACTGTACATTTTATGAGCTCAAACTACAACTTTGTTTTGGTTAGTCTGAGTCATATTAATGATATTATTTTACGCTCATCCTCCTTGAGGTATTATTTTTGCTTCTAAAGGACACTGTACTTCCTTTCCTTAGGAGTGAATTCTTTTAAAATCTTCACTGTTTACTAATTATTCTATCATTAATCATTTTATTAATAATCTTTGGATTCCTAGTTATTAGCATAAATCTTCTAAGGTTTCTTAAGTAATCAAGTGCCATTAATATTTCTCCCAAACAATATGTGTTTTATTACAGTGCAAAGAAGACAACTCAATAGTAATTCCACAGTCACAAAAATTTGCGAGACTAAAACTTTTAATCTTTTTCTGTTAGATTCCAATAGATAATATGGTGGATAACAAATAGGTAGGGGGAAGGTTTTTATGATCTTCCCTTTCTGAGGTGGTGGCAGTGGTGGGCCTGGGGATTGAAGTGAGGTCTTTACAGTGAGCTACTTCCCCACCCCTTTTCATGTTTTATTTGAGATGGGATCTCTGTTCTGGTTAGATTATGCAAGCTCTCCTTTGCAAGCCTTCTGCCTCAGCTTTCCAGGGTGTGGGGATTATAGGCATGCACTGTCATGCTTTGCTCCTCTCTTAAGAGAAACAAAAATAAAATTTATCCATACTATGTATATTTCCTTTGCTTTTCTCCAGATTTCAGTGTTTTATGTAGCATCATATTCAACTGTTTACTCCATGACTTTACTTTAGAAAGTTCTGATTTTCTTTATTCCTTAGGATAAACATTTAAATAAGACATCATTTTCTGTATTTCCAAGAAGAGTTCATTTTTTCATACAATTTTTCCTTTCTTCAATTTTCTGCCTTTATGCTCCCCTTTGAGTCTGATGCTGTTAAATATTAATCAAATTTAGAACATGCCATTCTGGGCTCTGGAGCAATGGGAGAAGCTGTAATGAAAAGACACCAGGGTGTGTCCGTAGGCTCCAGGAGGTCAGAATATTGCTTTTTCAGAAACTTTGGATCTTCTGTGCAAACACCCCTCGCAGTTCCCAAGACAAAGCCCAGGGCGCTCAATGTTGGCCCTCTGGGGGAAAGAGAGTTGGTAGATTATGATGACTCTACTTTCTTTGCAGCTATTCATTTTCTGTGCTTAGAACTTAATTTATTTCTCAGTCATCTATTAAGCATAATGTAGAGAAGTCTCCAGTTTTTATCTACTCTGGACAGCATAGCATATTGTTCCACTAAGCGTAATGGAAATTAGGTTCAGAATTCTGGCTGGACGAGTTCTTTCTTCCATGGGAAGAAAGTAGAAACAGATAAACCACTTTTTCTGTACAATGCGTTTACAGCAAACCAAGGAAGAATGTCAGAGGAAGGGGACAGGTCAAGGCTCAGAAGTCTCTTTGGCTAAGTAGAAGCGCATGGTTTAAGAACGGATACTGCTGTGACTAACAGCAGATCTAAAGGGGCTGTACATTTTCACAGGAATGGGATTATGCACAATGAAGTTTATTGTCACTTATTCCAAGTTTCACCTTTGACTCAGCCACCTTCTTTGTCTCTCCTTTCTATGTACACCACCTATTGACAGAGAAGTTTGCTTCTAAAATTATTTGATTGTAGAAAGAGATTTTCTTTTTTCAAATGAAACAATAGTACAAGATGAATAGATCACAGAATAGAGCCAAGCAATCTGAGATTTCTTTCACAAAGGAAGGTTCTATAAAGAATCTTAGGAGACAGGAATAGGGAAAGAAGAAATTAAGCAGGTGAAACTCATAAAAATTATAATTCCTGCAAAGCTTCTGAAATACAGCTCAACTACATCTTTTTGGATATAAGCATACCATATATAAATGTCCTATACTAAAGCCTTATTTTATTATGTGCTTTTCAAAGCATATCCAGAGTCACTAAGTCATGTGAGCTTTATAACAATGACTGAGCCAAGTCAGTTTTCTTTGTTTCATTGTTACAGAAACTGAAACTCAAAAAAAAAAAATCACACAATATCACAGAATGAGTTTGTAACACCATACCAGGTGAGGCCTGGCAAGCAGACATTACTTAGTAAACATTCCTTGGGGAATTGGGCTTGTGAAAGTGGGGTCTGATCCTTGGTTCAATACTTTCTCTACTGTATGAATTCCTGCTCATCAGCAGTTGCAACTTTCTTGTCTATTGTTCAGCAAAACATTAATTTGATATATCCCATGAAGAGAAAGTTTAAAATCTTGAATTCTTTCTTTCTATTGTTCGCTTCTTGGTGCTGTTTTAAATAACTCTGCAGTTATACATCTCTATATGGTATTTTTCTTCATTTCTTATCTGAGCAAGAGTTTTTATAAAGCTCCGTGAAAGAGAATATGAGTAATCAGAGCTGAATGTCCCTGTCCCTGAGAAAAGAAGACAAGGACTTTAATTTTCAGCACCAGGTGGTCTGTTCAGTTAAGTTGCATCTAATTTATGTGGAAAAACTATTTTACTTTTCTTTATACAGGTTCCTAAAATATGATGGGAATAGAGTGAAACTATATAATAGCTTTAAAGTGAGATAAATGTTTCAGTGAGTCTCTTATACAGACACTGAGAAAGAGCTCTCAGGAAGTCAAAGATCATGAGGGGAAATAAAAGCCTAGAAGAGTTTTTCTCTAGAACATATGGTGGCAGCAAATATTAGACATGACCCAACTCCTAGCCTGATTAACATAAACACACCAAAGCCACCCTAATATAAACATCCAGTCCAACCCTTATTATTCCATATATCATGGCCATCTTCCAGTAGAAACAAATTTTATCACGATAAAAGCAAATGTGAGAGACGGTACAAGTATGGAAATCAAATTCTTCATGTATGACAACAAAATAGGAAGTATCAGATTGGGGCTATAAAGCAACTATGATTAAAGACTCTAAGGAAAACAAAAGGCAGTATGCCCAACACAATGTGTACAAAAAGAAATGTAAACCCTAAGAATGAATTTAAAGAAAGTAGAAATAAAAGCAATGAAACATGAAAAATAACACAGTGCCTTTATGGGGTTCATTAGTCAACTGGACTGATCAAGCAAGGAGAGAAAATCAGCGAGCTTCAGTATAGTCCAGCAGAATTTCCCTAACTGAAATGCAAAGGGAAAAATAATTTTAAAACATTGGAAATATTAAAGATTTGTAAGGAAGATTGAAAAGACATGAAATATATAATGCATATGATAGAAAGAGAAGGAAGAGACAAAATGGAGCAGAAGAAGGATTTAATGTAAATGTCTAAGATCTTTGCCGTCATGATCACAAGCATTAAACCTACACCTAGAAGGCCAGGGAACGCAAAGCAGGATTAACAGGAAAAATAACAATGAGAAATATCACATGTAAATTACTTAAAACCAAAGGCAATATGAATATCCTGAAGAAAATCTGGTGGAAATGAGAATCAAGGAGACCCCTCACTATGGAAAAACAGGAAATGCAACAGGATCTCAGCAAAGCCAACCTATCACACACAGTAACATTGTTAAATTTTTCAAGGGTCAAGAGCAAACGAATATTCTAGAATTCTGTGTCCAGTGAAATGATTCTCCAAAAGTGATGGATAAATAGACTTTCAGAACTGGAAGGAAATTACTGCTAGCTGAGTTTCCCTGGAAGAAATACTAAACATTGGGCTGGGGAGATGGCTCTGTATAATAAGCATTTCCCTGGCAAGCACAAGGATCTGAATTTAATCGCTGATACCACCAAAAAAAAAAAAAAAAAAAAAAAAAAAAAAAAAAAAAAAAAAAAAAAAAAAAAACAAATAAACAAAAAAGAAATATTAAACAAACAAAGTTTCTTAGGGAGAAAGAATAAAAAACCTGGAAAAAAGTTAGCCCTAATTCAAAGGGCAAGATTATTAGAGAAATAATAAATGAAGGTAAAATAAATTCTTGGTAAAATAAAATGAATGCATGATTATTGTTAATTTACATGAAAAAATTATAGGGCAATACTGTATTAGGTGTTTGCAGTATATAAAGTAGTAGAAAGAATTGTAACAAGATTGCAAAAGGTAGAAAGGAGGAAGTAAGGTTCTTAAGCTAGTTCTTCCTTTCTGCTCTTTATGATCTTGATATTTGAAGATGCACACATCTGACTTATAATTATCAAAAACACTAACAGAACCATTAAAAGTCTGAATATCAGGTATGTTTGAGAGTGATCTTGTTATATGCCCTACTGAACCAGAGGAATCAGAAAAATAGGAAGAGAAACAATAGCCATTAACAGAAGCAATGAAATAAGACAGTTCAAAAAATGGAACCAATAATTCAATCAGTAATGTAAACAATCACTTTATATATGAATGCTCAATGTAGATCAATAAAAGATGCTCTTAAAATATGCTTATACTTGCAAAAAGAAATACAACCTAAACAGAAAGACTCAGGATAAAAGTAAAGGAACAAAGAATGACACACAATGATACCAATAATTAAAACTGTTCTGTTTCATTTCAGGCAAAGTAGACATCAGGACTCAGAAATTACCAGAAATTATGAGAGCTACCATGTCATGATAAATTAATTCTCCAAGAAAGACAAACCTTCAAAGTCCTTGCAGCTAAAGACAAAACTTTAAAATATGTAAGGAGAAAAGCCCTGATAATTATCAGCATGGTTTTATCCACCTACGATCTCAGCACTCAAGCTGAGGCAAAAAGGTTACCTCGAGTTCAAGGCCAACTCAGGCTACACAGTGAGTTCAAGGCCAACTTGAGTTAAGCAGTAGGATTCTGTTTCAGAGCAAACAACCCACTGATAATTGACAGGTCTAGATAAATATAGTTAGAAACTACAAGATTCTTGATTGATAAATCAAGTAAACATAAAATCCAAAAGTATGTATTCAGTGTAAACAACAGCATCAACCAATATTATTCAATACATATTATAAAGAATTCTCTGTACAATAGCTAGCTGCACCTTCTTCTCAAAACACAAGAAACATTAATCCAAATAGACCATACTTAAGACTCGGTTGTAAAATGTACCTTAGCCAGTTTAAAAGAACAGAAATCATACAAAGTATGTTTTTAGAGTATGAAGAAATTAAACTTAAACTTGACCATGAAAATATAGCTGGGATATTTACAAATATTTAGAAACTACTTCTTACTTATGCTTGGGTCAAACAATTCTCAAAAGAAATTTTAATTTACTTTAACTAAATGAAAATAAAAATTCAACAGAGTGTTGAATGTAGAAAAAGTCATGCTCAGAGGGAAATTTATAGCATTATTAGAAAAAATTTCATAGAATTAAATGCAAACATTAGAAAAGAAGAAACCAAAATCTTTTGAAATTAAAAAAGCAATTTGAGAATACAGAAAAGAATGTAATTAAATTTTGAATTAAAATATGCATCAAATTGAAGACTCAAAATCGAGGAGCTCAAGGAGCCCAAAAGCTGATGTTTCAAACTATCAATAAAATTGATAACCTTCTATATACATAAATGGTCAACATGTGAGATAAACAATGAGACATCACTAATATTATGGATATTAGAAGAACAATAAAGGAACATTAAGATGATGTACGCATGCAAATTTGATAACTTAGGTAGAGTGAACTCATTCCCTAAAAGACCCTAAAATTCATGCAAGAGAGACTAATTTAAATAAGTTTACAGCTATTATTGAAATTGGATCAGTAAATAACATCTTTCCAAAGTGGAAATAAGCAGAATTCCTTTGTAAAGACAAGTACTGGTAATCTTCCAGGTATTTAAGCAAAACATGATACCAATTTTCAACAATCTTTGTCAGAAAATAAAGGCAGAAGGGACATTTCCATATTTTTCCTCTGAGGTTAGTATTAATCTAACATCAAAGTGGATGAAAACTTTATAGGAAAAGAAAACTACACATTAATTTCACTCATGAATATAGATGCAAAAATCCTCAATGAAATGTTAGCAATTTAAATACAACTGCATGAACAGTAATGCATAAAAAGAGTTATATACCATGACAAGTTGTATTTATCTCAAGGACACAAGGTGGACTCAGTATTTGAAAAACCAATCAAAACATTCTTTCACCTGAACTACTGAAAAAACAAAAATTATGTTATCACATCAATTGGGCACTTTTACCCTAAAATTAGGATTAATACAAAGGTGTCCAGTTTTACCATTTACATTAATCATCAGTTTAGAAGCAGAAGACATTACAATGAACAGCAAAACATAATACAGGAAAAAATAAAACTTTTCTCATTTTACATGATTTCTCATGGAGAAAAATACAAAATAAAACAAAACAGGAAGAAAACAATCAACTCCCCCTGGCAAGAGTAGCATGTAGTCTAGGTTTAACAATACAAGGGTAGTAGAAAAGTCCATTGGCTAATTATCTGCAACCAACTACTATAATTTTGGTTAAATACAGAATATTGTCACTTGCTATAAAACAAAAGCCCACAAATTACTTAAGTATAAACCCAGTACATTTTAGGATATATGCAAGGTATTATAAAATTCAGATAAAACCAACAAAGATGCAAAAGTATGAATCTATTCCATGGTCATGTATAGAAACAATCAATATTACTAAAATGTCAATTATTAACAATTGATTTCTATATTCAACAAAATTTCCATTCAAATCCCAGCAATCTATTTTGTAGTTATCAAGCAACTGATCCTACAATTTATGTACAAAGTCTTAAGGTCAAATACAGATGACATAGTAGTAAGATAGAATGAATTAAAGGATTCACATTACCTGTGTTCACAACTTATTATGACACTACACTGTTTGATATTACGTAGTATTAGAGAAACAACAGAGATGTAGAAGAATGAGGAGAATAGAGGCCAGACTGACAGGCTCCTTGATCTTTGACAAAGGCACACAGGCAATCCAGTGCACAAAGACACCTCTTCATCACTTTATGCCTCCATATACCTGAAGGAGGAGGAAGAAAAAGAGGAGGATCTACTACCTCCTTGGTGCCAATCTGTAATCCCTGCACTTTGGGAGCCCAAGACAGGAGAATTGCAAAGCTGAGCCTACCCTGGGTAATGTAGTGATGTAGTGAGAGATCCTGCCTTCAAAAAATAAAAATGGGTAGGAGATGTGGTTTGTTGCAAAGGTCTTGCATTCAGTCCTTAGTACCATAAGGAAAAAAAAAAAAAACTTAAAGACAAACTATTTCATCTTTCACAAAAATGTATTGAAAGGGCAGTCCAAATAGCTCAGCAGATTAAACCACCTGGTGAGGCAGATGCAGGGGCCAGGGGTTTGATGCCCAGCAAGCCATGCCCAAGGGGCACACTGAGATAGCAATTGAGACTGGATGTGGTGGTGTGTGTCTGTAATCCCAGTGCCTGGGAGGCTGTAAGAAGGAGGATAACTATGAGACTGATCTACTTAGTGAGACCCTGCAGAACCCATGCTAAATGAAAAAATAAAAACAAAAACAAAAAGAAAAAAAAAACAAAACTGAAAGTAGACCTTAGAGCTATTGTAAAATGGAAAATTTAAAATTCATGGGATATGAAGAGAAAACATTTAAATGACACTGATTCAATAATGAATCTTTAAATACAATGAGGTATGATATTTTGAATGATAATGATAACAACATATGATAATTTGTATGATATTATCAATGGTGAAGGTATTGACAGTTTGGATTTTGTTAAAATTAAAACTTCTGCTTCTTCTCCTTTTTTTTTTTTGGTAGAACTGGGGATTGAATGCAGGCCCTTGTGCTTGCCAGGGAAGCGCTTATTACACTGAGCCATCTCCCTGGCCCCAAAACTTCTTTTCCTACAAAAGATATTACAAACAGTACAAAGAGAACCATAGACTAGATCACAACATTTGCAAAAACATATTTGCCTTGACTTGGATTCCAAATAGAATTGAATAATTATATTTTAAAATTAAGGAAGATCTGTCACATAATTCATCCAAGAAAAATTACGTGACAATTTTATGAAAAGGTACTCAGTATCAATTATCCTTAGGAAATCACAAACTAAAAGATATGATGACACACCTAGTAAAAGGTTAAAATCCAAGGCAAGTTATCACTATCAATTTAGGGCAAGACTAGAGAGAAATGGGAACTTCCATTCATTGGTAGTGAAAATGCAGAAGGTATAGCTAGTTCACAGTCTAGTATGGGAAATTATTACCAAGATAAACATGTCATTCTATTAGATATGTAATCACTCTGTTCAATATTTGCACAATTGATTTGACAATTTATATACACATAGAAACCTGTATATGAATTTATAGCAGCTTTATTAACTTAAAAAATTCAAAGCCAGCAAGATTCAAAGCCTTTTACTAGTGAATAAACAACTTATGGCATATGGTAATATTCCATGATAAAACTAGAAATGATACAAGCTATAAAAAGATATAGAGGGCTGGAGAGATAGCTCAGTGGCATAAGCATCTGCATAGCAAACAGAAAGTCTTGAATTTGATCCCCAGTACAAAAAAAAAAAAAGGATATGGATAAATCCTAATGTCTATTTATTAGCCAAAGACACTAGCCTGAAAAAAAAATCTACCTAATATATAACTTCGTGAAACATTTTGGATAAAACAACCTCAAACAGTAAAACAAAATTAAAACTTAGTGAAGCAGCGCTGGTGGCACACATCAGTAATCACAGGAACACAGGAAGTTGAGGCAGGAGGGCTGCAGGTTTGAGGACAGCCTGGGCAATGTACTGAGACCCTATTTCAAAATACAATTTAAGAGGGCTGGGGGTATAGCATAGTAAAACTCTTGCCCAGCATGTTGCATTGCTGGGTACCATCCCCAGTAGTGCGAAAGTAACAAACAAACTGTCTTAGTTACCTTTCTCTCATTGCTGAGACGAAGTACCTGACACACAAAGTTAAACAGGAAAAGGTTTATTTAACTCACAGTTTGTAGAAGTTTCTGTCTATAATCAGCTGACTCTAAGGCAGGGTGGCATATGGCAGAGGGGCAACAGTTCATGGAGGAGAAAGACAGCAGCAGCAACAAATGAATGGAGAGACAAAACTCTTCTTGTCCCTTATATTATATGCAGGTTGTCTGCCCTAGGGCGATTGTACCACTCATACCCTTAATCCTATCCATAACATGCCAAAGCAGTTAGTGGTCTGATTGATTAATCCCATGCCCTTCATCCTAGTATCACACATTCTAGTTTCAGCCACTTCTATAAAAGCCCTATGACCACATGAAGAAATAGGTCGACATCAAGACATAAGCCATAACAGTCCACCCCTGGCACCACAAAGACACATACAAGTCCCTTTTAAACAAAAGGCCTTTAGTCCATCTGTAAGACTTGCCAACATCTAAATAGTTTCTGCATTGCTGGAAAGTCCATGTTCCAAGTCCCTTCTGAGATATAAGGCAAACTTTTAGCTGATATCCCTTCCAATATTCACTGACACAAGGTAAGACATTTCCATTCCAAAAGTTATAAACAGAGGAATACAAAGGAATGGGGCCAAAGCCAGTGAGATAGTTCAGCGGACTAAGCACCTGGTTAGGCAAGTGCAGGGAGCAGGTTCAATGCTTGGTACCATGTGCTTCACCAGCCCTGTGCCCAGGTGTGCTGAGCCGGCTAGAGTCCAGGCTTAGTGGTGCAAATTTGTAATCCCAGCAGTGGGGAGGCTAAAAACAGGAGGATCACTGAGACCATGTGCCAAATACATTAAAAAAAAATGGGAACAAAGCAAATCCAAAATCCAGCAGGGCAAACATTAGTCCTATAACTCCATGTGCAGCATGTGAAGAAATCTGTGGCAAGACATGAACTCCAAGGACCATCCAAATAGCTCAGTGGATTAAAGCACCTGCAAGCAGGCACAGAAGCTGCAGGTTTGATCCTGGGGCCTGTTGTGCTGGCCATGCCCCTAGGGGGTGCAGAGATGGCAATGAGACTGGGTGTGGTGGCAGGTGCTATAATTCTAGCACTTGGGAGGTTGTAAAAAGGTGGATCACTGTGAGTCTAATCTAGTAGTGAGAACCTGAACACCCTATGGACCCTTCCCTAAAATTCAGAAGAAAAAAAAAATCACATGTACTGCAGTGAGCTTGGGTTCTCCTGCCCCTACAGCAATTCTGGTGGTCAGAACTCTATTGACTTCCTGTCCAGGTTGGATCTATACACTTAGTTTCTTGAAACTTCTGGAGCATCCCCTATTCCTTCAGCCTCACACAGCTTCTCACATTGCCCTCTCAGGGACACACTGCCTGGTCTCCAAGGCCATCTTCTGAAATTTGGATGGAAGCCTTCATGATCTCACTACTTATTTTGTGTGGACCTAAAATCAGCACCATGTGGATGATGTCAAGGTCTGCCTCTAGCTTGAGCAGTAGTTAGGCTTCCTCCTCTTTTGGCTGTGAGGGCCAAGTACCTATGAGCCAAATACCTCCAGCTGCCGCCAGTCTGTCACATGGTGCTCTAAGACTTTCTTTTCAAAGCAAAGTCTCTCACTTTCACAATTTTGAGGCTACAAAGGGTGGAGTCCTGCTGCTTCTTGTGCCGCATCAAAGCCATCTTCTTTGTTCTCCCCTTCCTTCTCAGCAGTCAAAATTCCTCCGTTCTATGTTTGCATGTCACAGTTTTGCTAGAGCTTCCTTCCTTGTCAAACTCACACCACTTTACATCTTTCTTCTCAAGTCTTTTTTCTTGATTTTCAATGTAAATGTGGCTGAAGTCCTCCAACAGTAGGTGTACCACTGCACCAACATTAGACTTCCTTAAAATTTATTCTGCCAGATTAATTGGTCCACTGCTCTTAATCTCAGTCTTAAGAAAAGTCTCTGAACATGAGCAAATTGTAGACAAACCTTCTGCCAAGCCATAACAATACACCGTCTTGAATCCAATATGCAATAGATTCCTTCCTAACAGAAACATCCAAACCCTGATCTTTACCAGCAGGATTTCTATCAGCCTTTTCTGACCTTCTGAGCTCTAACAACAATAGATAGAGTGTCAAATTTGAGAAAACAATATAGTTGCATTGCACAAATACAAAATAGCCAACTGAAAAAAGTAGGGGTAAGACTCAGGTGCTGACCTATGTGACCAGGAATGAATATTGTCTGTCAGAGGAAAAGAAATATGCTATCAGCAAGGACACATTCTATCTCATAGGAAGGAGTACAAGCCTACATGGTGTAGGATTTTTCCTAGTAAGGAATACAGCACAGGAACTCAGACAGTGCTACATATTTGTATTGGAATTGAACTGTTAAATTGGTTGCAGGTTAATTAATGTTGGGCTGGGAACTTAACTATAAAAAGGAATATGAGATTTCAGTGATCTAGATGGTAATGGATTAGACTTAGAAAAATCTTGAGAAGTCATGCCTCGCTCATGTAGATACAAAATGCTACTATTTGGGTCTGGTTCATGTGTTGAAGGCTTGGTACAAACTTGTATTGTTATTGGAAGATGATGGGACTTTTAGGAGGGAGGTCCTCATGGAAGAAGGCTTTGTACTAGAAGACGATATTGGAGCCCAGCTCCATTCCTCTCACACTTCCAGTCCACCTGAAGTGAGCAGCTCTTCTAGTACTAAACCCTGCCATAATGTGTTGGCTTGCCACTGGGCCAAAGCAATGCAATCAAGTCAATGGACTGGGAACTCTGAGAACCAAAATGAACTTTTCCACATTATAAGTTTATCCCCAGTATTTTCCACAACACTAGAAATTTGATTAGCAGAGATGGATACAGAAGTTTTGGTGTGCATGTAGGTGTCCCCTTGCTTTGCTGGCCAAGAGGACTAGAAGCAAATCTACATGATAGCAGCTCTCTAAGATCGAAGTGAAAAGACGCTAGTTATTTAATAAATAACTGAAATAATCACTACATTATTGACAGGAGACATATCAATGAAATATCAGTATGATGCATATCAATATTATGTTTATCTGCTAGTATTCCCAAACTTCATTGTTTCCTTCATATCTTGCAATGATTGTCTAAGATTTTCACAGGGGTTATGCTAGATCTTGTTTAAAATCATAATGAGGTTATTATCCACTTTTGCTATCAAATATCTGTGCCTGCTAATCTTTCCATGCTAAGAATGGGAAATAAAATAGATTCACACATACATAATGTTATAACTAATAATAACATTGATAGAAAACTATGCTCCAAGTATGGCTCAAAGCTTTCCACATATGGTTTCATTACCTTACCAAAAACTTGAAACAACAAATTCAGGAGAATAGTATTCCTCTATCCATCTTATTGCTGGAGAAGCTGAGAATAAGAGGTTCAATAACTTACTCAAGGTTATACAGCAAGTGAATATAGCCACTTGGATTCTAAACCTGTGTAATTTGACTTCTGAGCACATATTCTTAACTAAGGTGGAAATTGCTTTGCAAAGGCAAGGCATTATGAAGCCATCCATGCTCATTTCTGGAAGGACACTATATCACCAGCAGTACCATCTGCTAGGGAGCACTCACATTCAGAAACAATGGAGGTTTTTTAATGACTCACCTAGGCTTTGAAGCATGAGATTTGATTGCCTATCATTTAGAACATAAGTGCTCTAATGACACAAAATAATTTGGATCATGTGGAATTTTCTCCCTCACAGTTTAGAACATAAAGAGCACATCTGCAATGGCAGTGTTGCTAGAAGGCCAGAAGAAATGTCAGCACTGGCCAATGGAAAGGAGTCTGTGCATTCCTATGTATGTCCCTACACTAACCGAATGTGGATAATGAAAACCCCAGTTCACTGAGCACCGAGTACAGGTAAGTACTGATAGTGTTCTGAGCTCTGAATACACCTCACTCTATCCTCACCACAGTGCTCTGAAACAGACATTGTTCCCTGCATTTTGTAGAGAAGGAGCCTGGCACACATAGGAAGTGATTCAGCAGCACCTAGATGGCAAGGATTGGAAATGGCAGTCAGGAAATCCATTGCCACAAACATGCTCCTAAGGACAGGGCTATATCACCTCCTAAAGGTGACTCTTGTCAAATGAGAATTAGAGAGACAGACCTCAAGAAGACAGGATCGGGTTTCTGTAACACAGATGCAAGAGTTCTGTGCTTATGTGTGTACAACTGTGCTCTTCCTTCATGCTAAACCCAATCTTTGCAAAGGCTATTCTGCTCGAGCAGTCAATAAATGCTAGTTAGACATTCAGGTGGAGTGAGACCTTGGCACACCTTGTGGAAGTCGAGTATGTATTTCAGGATGTCTTTCTAATTTGGTCAGTCTTATAATAGTAGTGTGTCCGTGGTTCAGCATCTCATCGTGTACTAGACCAGTTAGCTACGTGCGTATGTTCTTTTCTCACTGCAAGAGATAGCAGCCCTGTCCCAGCCACCAGCCAGCAAAGAGCCTATTGTCATATGATCGGAGGATCAACAGTATGAGACAATGAAACCGAGTTTTGTAGTGGATAGATGACGATCTTTTTATTTACAAAACTGCTTAAAATTCTAGCAAGACATTGCATGTTATAGTATAGTAAGCCAACAGATTTCTCAAGGCAAAACAATGACTCAAAAACTGTGCCCTCTCTTGGCCTCAGGCAACATGAAGAGAGACATGGCAATTTATTTTTGTATCACAATTTGCTATGACAAGGCACTCTCAGATCGTTTTGGTTCTTTGTGCTGGCAGGTAAGGCCACAAACTTCTTACAGGGATAAAATTGAGACTCTTAGACAGTGGATGATTTTACAAGTTTATCTAGTATGAGTGCTTGAATTAGTTTTGAATTCATTTCTACTTCAAATGCAGTTTTTCCACAGGGATAACATATTGCTCCAGTTATTCCAAATAATTTATTCAGTCAATTCTTTTGGGTGTGAGGACAGGTGTACCTAGCTCACATGGTCCTTTCCCTGTGGCTTTCTCTTGTGTAGGACAGAAGGAATTTGAGGAAGATCTTTACTGGTTAAAAGCACTAAATGTTTCATTACTGCAGCATGTTTTATTGATTCCCCTTCTGACAGAAGTATCTTGAAAAATATTGTTTATACATGTGGATATGAAAATTATGAAGTAAAAATTATTTATATTAGGCAAAAGACACAGACCCTGCAACTATCTGCATGTCTTCTGTTGGGTGCCTGAGAGATGAACAGAAAAGGACAATATCTCTAAATATGTAAAGCAGAAGTAATATGTAGAAAGAAAAGTATTTTTAATATTGGGATACTACCATATATTAACACAGATGAGTGCCCAGGGGAGAGAACATGGGTGGGGAAGCTGTAAAGAAGTATTTTGGGAAAAATAATTCCCCCACCTCAATTAACAATTCAAGTACCTACAATATTTGGACTAGCATCAGGTATAAAGTTCAAACACTTCTCCAAATACAGCTTCTCTGACAGCAATGGAACAGCCATCTCTGACAAAAAAGAAGCATATAAAGGACCATTTTGTTATGGGAAAAATATATATGTATATTCAAGATAGTTAGGATAGATATACAGCTACTTTCTCTTAGTTCAATGAGAAGAAAGGTTTGTACTAATATTGTTTAAACAAGATACCAAGTCTGCATCTTGTCCTCTGAATAACTACTATGAAGACAACAATAAGAAATGTATTAATTACTGTAACTGTCCTACTAACCTGTTTTGAAATTGTTTCATTGCTATTTTATCTTTTTTCTCATTAAAATGAATAAAAATTAAGAGAATTCGATAGCTGTCCGTGGCATTGTATGTGCAGAGTTACTATTTAAAATGCTTATTCAGGGGCCAGGAAGACAGTTCAGTAGAATAAGCACTTCCTGGCAAGTGCAAGGGCCTGAGTTCAATACCTAGTTCCACCAAAAAAATAAAATAAAATAAATAAATAAATAAATAATGATAATAATAAAAAATGCTTATCCAAGGCTGGCCTGATAGATCAGTGGACTAAAGCTCCTACTCAAGCAGAGTGCAATGGCTGCGGTTGGATCCCCAGAATTCCATGCCGGCCCCACCCACTGGGTGTGCTGAGATGGCAACTGAGATGGCATGGTGGTACGTACCTGTAATCCCAGCACGTGGGAGTGCTGAAGTCATAGAATCGTTACGAGTCCCATCTGCATGGTGAGACCCTGAAGACCCTGTGGGAAAAATGAAAACATTAAAAAAAAATGCTTATCCAGTCTCAGTTGGAAAGAAAAAAATAAATTCTCTCCAGAGTAAAGTGCTGTGTCGGCTGGTCCATCACGGATTTCCACGCAGCATCTTCTCCGCCGGCCATGTTGCTACTTTGTCCAGTTACAGTGCCAGCCGGAGGCTCCATCCGCACAGCCAAGCTTCTGGAGAGGATGGTAGATTGTCTTTGTCCTGTGCTTTTATTCTCCGCCTTGTCAAGTATCTGTCTTCAGGTATGTCATGGTTGGCAGGCAGTCGTAAGCTTGCTAAGAAGCCCAGTTCTCAGCATAGCGAGGAAGAGAGGAGCCCTCTGAATGTGGGCAATGGCTGACTCCTCCATCTATGTGTTCAGCTCGTAAAAGAATTTTTGGCAGTAGGTTTGTGGAACATGTTCTGAATACATAGTACATTTCATTAAAAAGTACAGTCCATTTGTTATTGTAATTAGTACATTGCATTTGTTTTTCCCTTGATGTCTTGTTTTCTTATAAAATGAGACAGATGATGTATCTAGGAATGAGAGAAAAGTGTTCCCATTTCTTTAGTTTTTGAAGATAAAAATGGCTGCACTGGATCTCAGGTCAGGCTGTTAAAATATACATGCTGGGTGGCCTGCTCTAGAAATTAACAAAATAACTTTTATCTCTACCAGCTGAAGTATACATGTTAAATACTCATGCACAAGCGCACACAGGCACAAATGCTGCTATTAATGCACATTTCCCTAAAGCTTTGCAAAAACTGCTGTGAGTTTAATCACCGAACCAGTCTGAGAAAGCAGAAGTTAACTAACAAATCTTATTCCCCAAACTGCACTTACATAATCAATGATCCTGCTACATTAAAGCACAGTCAGATGAACTCTGGCTGCCTTGGATTTGGTAGCACCGGAAGCACAGTGGAGCAAGAATGGGTTCTAAATTGTTGAGTGGAGGTAATGGGATGGGAGAAGACTGGAAATATCCTCTAAGATCAGAGTCCTCAAGTGTCCAGTGCTGTGTCCGGGCCACCTGTCACTGAACCCCACAGCAGGAGCAGTGCGGGAGGGTGCTCCGAACAGTGTTCAGGTTTCAGATCTGTGACATGCTTCTGACCTGCCATGTGTGCTAACCAGCCAGAGTAGACTGACTGTATAGTCTAGGGCTGTGTTCCTTCTACCCAAATGGATGTGAGCAAGAACAGAGGACAGAAAGCAGGCTTTTGTTCCAAGGGCAACAAGGTGGCCAAAGACCAGAGCCTTGAGCTCCGTCAAGTGGCCAGGGCTCATACTGCAGTGCTAAAAAGTCAGGTAGGTTCCTGAGCCTCATTCCTTTCTACAGGATGAGTAGTAGGTGCATGCTGAGTTCTAGGCTGAGATTCCCTGGTTCCATCATGACTACACCAGAAGGCATAAGGCCTTTAAAAAATGTATGCAGGCTTACAAAAGGTTATTGGACCTAGAGCCAGTCAAGAAGGATGATGCATCTTTAAGCTAAATTATTCCAAACATTGCCAGTCAGTCAATAGCAGAGATATGCAAGAGATACTCTTTCATACACCTCAAGTGAAACCCACACACCTGACATCCCCATCTTAGACTTGCGGCCTCCAGAATCATAGCACAATAAATTTCTATAATTGAAGGCATCCAATCTGAGGCACCTTATCAGGGCAATCCTAAGAAACTAAATCTAAGATGGCTCCCCTATCTTGACAGTTTTCTTTCCATAGTTTTATTTCTAGGAGATAATAATGCATTTTTAAATGAGGTTTTTAATCTGTCCCTTACTGAAGCTAGCTATATATGCCAGGTTAAATAAAGACATTGATTAAAAACAACATGGAATGAATTACCTTTTTCTCAAAGTTTCTGCTTAAATCCCTTATTTACAGATGGAGCAAGCAAGTGCTTCTTATTTCAGGGTAAGATGTTTATCTCTTGGTCTCTGCTAAGTACTATCTTCCAGGTTGGCTGAGAAGGAACCTGGACCTTATGGCCAGTGTTGGAAACATCTTCAGCTAGTGCTGTGGCTCTATGAGTATACTTTGTGTCTAATATTTTCACTCAGACTACTAGGGCAGTAATGGCACTTGATTCTTCTACTTCACATTATAGCTTTTTGAGGAAACACCTCTGTGTTCCAGATATGTTATGGTGTAGATGTTTATGGCATATATAAATATGGTTTTTATTCTGTCAAACATTTGGGGTTTTTTGGTACTGGGAACCAAACTCAGGATCTTGCACTTACCAGGCAGGCACTTGTTCCACTGAGCTACATCCCCAGCCCTATCCTGTCAGGACTTAAAATGAGTTGATGAGCTTGGTGAAACACAACACCCATAGGTATGGCTAAAGAGGAGTCAGTGTACGAGTTTAGTTGTAGTAAATATTGTATCTGATCTTGAGCCTAATGAAACTACTACAGAAAAAAAAAAAGTTGTTTCAAAAAGTGGATTAAAGAAATTTTGATTGCATTTCTATAAAATCTTTTATTCATTTTTTTAGAAGGCATATGAACATAAAATAGTAATAGAGAACACAGGTACCTTTATCCCTATTCCTATCCTTTAGAGTTCTGATGCTTTCATTTCTATGGCCAGCTGACCCGTGTGATTCAATACTCAGATTGAATATCACTAATTCAACAGCCAAAGTTTTCTAAAAGTCACAACTTTTAAACAGTTTTCAGTAGAAACCAACAGCCCATGCAAAGACTCCCAAGTCTGAAATCCTCCAAAATGTGAAATACTTGTAGTCCCAAGCATTTCAAGGAAGACACACCCAATACTATAATGAAGAATAGGCTTTTAAAACAGATGTGCTGAGTATGTAGGAAAGCCAGTGGCAACCATAATACTATGCCAAACCTTAAATAGTGGTTAGTGCAGAAACTGACCTCTCAGGAAGCTGATCTAAGCTGAAGGAAGCATGAAAGACTGTGATGGGGTGGCACACCTCTCTGTGTCCTCGGTATGTGTGACCAGGCATTGTGCGACCTTGTCCTATAGAACCTAGATTTCCAACACACTTGTCTACATGCTGTATAAACTTAACATGTGATTATTATATTAGAGAATTGCATGTTAATATTAGTCTTTATCCTGGATTTCTGGAGCCACTGCTTGCTGAACACCAGTTTTGCTGTGTTTAAACTCCCTATAGAGAGTGCAGCTGAACTCTTGGGTGCAGAGGGCAGAAAGGGCAGAGGCAAGGAAGAGCACTCCTCCTCTCCACTGACCTCCTGAGAGAAAAGTCGCACCAATCATTAGGTTCAGAAGATGGAAAAGCACCTCAATACACTCTCCCTCTATTATTCTGCACTAGATGTTCTTTCTACAAATTTAACATAATTACAGATTAATTCAATTGAAGGTCATTGTCTTTCATAGTGAAAACTATTCTTGAAGGAAAGCCTTTACATTTCTTTCATTGTAAAGTTTGGGTTACTTATCACAATTGCCAGGATACCTCCTAGAATATGAAGTTGGAGTGAGACAATGCTAGTGGACAGAGAGAGGCGATCTTTTTTTTTTTTTTTTTTTTGCTTTTATTTTATTTATTTTTTTAAATTTATTTTTTATTTTATTGAAGTACAAATATCAACGAGACAGTTTTAAGACACCTTAACAGGATGGATTTGATAAATTAATACATTGCAAACTGTTTTCATAATATTTTGGTATCGTACAAGGTGATACATGATACTATACTTACAGACATTATTATAGCAGATGTCTCTTTTTTAAATTTATTTTTTATTTTATTGAAGCATAAATATCAATCAGACAGTTTTAAGACACCTTAACAAGACAGATTCAATAAATTAATACACTGCAAACTGTTTTCATATTGTTTTGGTATCGTACAAGGTACATACATGATATTATACTTACAGACATTATTATAGCAGATGTCTCTTATCAGTAAATTAAGAGTGTAGCTGTTTACTTATCTTATTTTTTTATACCTGAATTATATCAAAACTTCAATAATTATTAAGTCCTCCCAAAATCATTTCTGGAGGCAAGTATAATACTGATTCCAAAACCAGGGAAAGACACAACCAAAAAGGAGAACTACAAGCCAATCTCCCTCATGAACATAGATGCAAAAATACTCAACAAAATCCTGGCAAATAGAATACAGCAAATCATCAAGAAGATCATACACCATGACCAGGTAGGATTCATCCCAGGGATACAAGGATGGTTCAATATTCAAAAATCTATAAATGTAATACACTATATTAATAGACTGAAATCTAAAAACCACATGATCATCTCAATTGATGCAGAGAAAACCTTTGACAAATTCCAACACGCATTCATGTTCAAGGTCCTACATAAAATTGGAATAGATGGACTCTATCTTAACTTGATAAAAGCCATCTATGATAACCCAAAAGCTCATATAATCCTAAATGGGGAAAAACTGAAATCTTTCACTCTTAAATCAGGTACAAGACAAGGATGTCCTCTATTACCCCTCCTATTCAATATAGTCTTGGAATCCTTAGCAACAGCCATTAGAAAAGAGGGAGAAATAAAGGGAATAAGAATAGGTAAAGAAGAAGTTAAATTATCACTATTTGCAGATGACATGATACTTGGAAGACCCCAAAAATTCCACCAAGAAACTAAGAGAGAGGCGATCTTAGGATCTGGGCCACTTTGGCTGTCTTGGGAATCCCAGCGAAAGCTCTGAGATAAGCAGAGACCAAAAGAAAGACAGTGGAAGGGGGACATTTGGCTCTAGATGGTAATGACAGGACCAAAGTGCCATGGCATGCCATTTCTGAGTTCGGAGGCCATTGACTTTCAATAAATCAGAGTTCACTCAGCATGCATCATGGGGTCTGCGGGATGAGGACCGGGCAGTGCATCCCTGTGGTATTGTCCTAACAAGGTGGACTTTTTTACTAAAGGTAAACAAGGCCAATATCTGATTTCTCATCCTCTGCTTTGGCAAACACATCATCCACTTCTGCTGACAGGACCCCAGAGAAGTCTAAGAGATCTGGGGAGGACTCTCTTTTTGCTAAAGAAATGGCGAAAGATCAAAACCCAGATCCTATCCGAGATATGGCTCTCTTAGCACACTGTGCTCTGAGTTGTGGAATCTATATTTTCCTTGACAAAACAGGTCAAAGGACGGAAAGCCAAACTCTGAAGCTGGAAGAGAAGTCAAGAAACTGAATGGCTGCAGCTATGGTACAACTTATATCTAGGGTAGTGCTGGAACATCTGTGGCATGCATGCTTCAGCAGTTTATTTTTGGGGGGGTATTTATTTATTTGATACAGGGTCTTGCTGCACAGTTCAAACTCATAGTGTTCTTCCTGTCTCGGTCTCCCCAGAGCTGGGATTATAGGCATATGCAACCAGTACCACCACACCCGGTTATGAGGGCAACATGATGTGCTCAACTTTCCAGAGTCAGCAGGGCATATGGCACTGGGACTCAAGCTGAGGTCATTGCACCAGCCAGGCAGATGCTTAGACCAGCAAGGTATCTTACCAGCCCTCAGCGGTTTTATCATTGAAAGCTCTAAGAGGTTTCCATCACTGCTCTAAAGTCTTTATGAGATAAATTTCTTTATTTTTGAAATCATTGTTACTTTAGCATTCTGATGTTGAGATAGGCTATGTGGTACTGTATGTGTGTACATTGATTGCAAATTAAGCTTATGTAATTGTGAACGCATATAATGGAATTGTGTGTGGTCAAATGTAAAACACAATCTGTATCCTTACCTTTCTTGTAGTACACACAGCACAAACGTAAGCATCCACTGAGACAACATATTGGGGAATACGCAGAAAAATAAGGGTTGAAGTGAAAATAATTGGAGAGCCCCAGAATTCATGTCTTTATTTTCATCTTGTAGTTCCTTCAATCTGCAAGCCTTCGTGCTAGGTGATTGCCATCCAAATGGAAAGTGAAACAAATGGGGCACCTGCCATCATTATGGTTTCTTTACCTCCTAGATAAGCAGTGTGTGAGGTTCAGGTTTCTACTGTGTTGTTAGAATTTTAAATAGTTTCTTGTTGTCTGTAACTTTTTTCTCTACTCTACACTTGAGCTGTTAAACATTTCTGAAAAGAAACATCCAAACACAGACTTTATCTGTAAACCTGACTAACTTCAGCACTTCCCCCACTGCCCAGCTCTCCCATGCTCCTTAGCAAGTGTTTCACACCCTCACCATGGTCCTAGCAACACCATGGTGGCTATGCCCTTTGCTCACTCTGTAAGTGCCCTACCTTTTTCTGTCTCCATAGCAGATCATTGGCATCATCCAGGCACTAAGGCAACCATTCCACACTAGGCTTTCCTCACCTTCATATGGGATCTACCCCTCTACGCTTATTCTTTAACTGAAGAAACTTCACTATCCCAATGTAAAAAGAAGCTTTTAAAAATTCTGTAGGGTCTTTTCCCTTCTAAACTAACAAACAAAAATGTGTTCCATGTTCTATGTTTCTCATTTATAGTAAAGATTTCTTTTTACTCTTTAATTTTTTTTTTTTTTTGTATTTTTAGGGAAGGGTCTACAGGATGTTCAGGGTCTTACTGACCAGACTTGTAGTGATTCTCCTGTTTATTGCCTCCCAAGAGCTGGGATTATAGGTGTGGTCCACCATGCCCAGTCTCAATTGCCATCTCAGCAGGCCCTGGGGGCAGGGCTGGCACTGCAAGCCAGGGGATCAAACTCCCAGCCCCTGTGCCTGTTTGCAGATGCTTTAATCCATTGAGCTATTTGGCCAGCTCTTCCTCTCTAATTTTTCATTCTGAATTTTCTTTCCTACAACCTTGAAATGACTTTATGCAAATGATTGATCACGTTCTCTTCTTTATGCAAGTGATTGATCACATTTTCTTACATAACTTTAAAAAATTATGTATTTATTTGGTACAGGGTCTTGCTATGCAGCTCAGCTTAGGTGGCTGCACAGCATGCAATACTGGGGATGGAACCCAGGCCCTCCCACTTGCCAGGCAAGTGCCATCTCCACAGCCTTGATTACATTTTCATTGTTCTGCAAGTGAAAAATTTCAGCCTTTATAATACTTGAGGCCTATGAAGAAGTTTACCAGCCTATGACAGTTCCCTTGAAACTGATTTCTTGGCTTTCCTTGGCTGTTTCACCGTCACTTCTCCGTTACTTTTCTCCTGCACTCTGTAGATTTGATCCCTGGAGCACATCTGCACCCTCTTGTCCCTATGCTATGCCTTCTTATGGGGGCCTCACTTTGCAGCATGGCTTTTGCTATTCTCTTGAAGCATCACCTTCAAGCCAGTGGTGCTCCAAACTCCAAGTTCCTCAGAGCTTTATTTCTCTGTTTCATTAATCGTCAGATGTGCAACTTAAGTTCAGCATTTCCTAAGTTTAGCTTCTTGCTTCTTCCTGTTTTCCCAATTCTACTCTTAATGTTCCCTGTGTGAGAAAATGGAAACACTGAGCACTGGGTTGCCTGAAATAAGTCTTGTTTCTCCTCTTCTCAGTTCCTCTTGGTTATATCACTGGTAGGCTACCCTTGCCTATCACTCAGACTCTAAAATTGACTTTTTAGTGTTGTTCTGCTCCCAACCTAGTTAGGACTTTATTTTCTTCATTTATGTGATTTATTGTAACATCATCCTGACTTATATGTCTGTCTTATCTGTGTGTCTATTCTAGTCTCATTCAGAAAATGAACTTTTCTTAGGAACAACCATCACAAGAAGAAAAAGAAAAAACAAACATTTGATTTTGTCATTTTCTTCTTTCAATCTTTTTATGTACTTCTTAGCCTTTAGAATAAAGTTCAAATATTTTGTTACTGCATTGAAAACTCACCATAGTTGATTCCTTCTCCTATCTGTGATCTTTTGTTCTAGGTATTCAAAGCATTTCCCATGCTTTCTTAGGCTGTCCTACATCTCAAGACCTTCTTCTCTGCTGTTCAATATATATATATACATATATAAAGTCCTTCGCCTATGAAATGACAGGGCCCACTGAACTGCCAAGTAAGACTCACAAGAATCAGGGATTATGTGCAGTGTCAAGATTCCCTAATAATTTCAAGGACACAGCAAACATACTGAGCTCTTCATAAGATTTTTTCTCCCTTAATTTCTTACTTCTCTTTTTAACCTCGCTTCCAAAACTTATGCTTAGGTTGCCAGAATATAGCAACAAAATGTTGATTATTTTGCTCGTGAACGTTTTGAGAGGGGGGGTCTTGCTCTATCACCCAGGCTTATTTATAAGATTTGCTTAATTGTAGTATCTGCATGTTTTCTTTCTGCTTTCTGAGTGGATCTGTGGTAACTCAAAACTTCAGAGAGAAGTTTGCTGTCACTTTTGCTTGCACACTGCCTCGAGGTAAACTAGAGGTGAGTTGCTGTTTTCTGTTTCCTAAGCGTCCAAAAAGAGTCTGGCTGAATTGCAGATCTCTAGGAATATACTGAAGCTGCTAAAAGATCTCTATGTTGCTGCTGTTAGAAATCCCCAAGCAGGAATTGACAACCTGAGAAAGTTGATATGTTGCTGGCACTCAGACAATCCCTGAGGGTAAACCCGCACACCTCCTCCCTCACACACACACCTGCGCTGTGCTTTCAGTCAGCACAAATAACCACTACCACACTCTGATTTCTCAGAGAACTTGAACTGGGACAACATATGGCCTGGACTCTAGGGATTGTGCTTTTAAAAAATTTCCAAAAGCTAGAAAATGTTATACTCTGTATGGGGCTGCTGGCTTTTGGTTATTGCCTTACCGAGCTGGTAAGGAAGGGAACAGAAAGAGAAGTAGCTCCGAGTTCAAATTCAGAGTCTCAACAAGAATTAGTTTCTTTTTTGAATAGATGATTTTCAGGCTTTCTGTGGCTTTTTTATATATATATATATATTTTTTTTTATTTTTTTCCATTTATTTTTATTTTATTGAAATACAAATGTCAATCAGACAGTTTCAAAACACCATAACCATACAGATTCGATGAAACAATACATTGCAAACTGTTTTCATAACGTTTTGGTATTGTACAAGGTGCATACATGATATTATATTTACAGGTTTTTATATAGCTGAATTATATCAAAGATTCAATAATTATTTACCTAGTGGATGACCATAGCACTGAAAGCCGACATAATATCCTGTCCCACCACCAATAGTGCAGATCTTGCCTCTCATAGAATTATGTAGAAGCACAGCGTTATCTATCCCAACTGCACTGTCTATGCACACACAGGATGATTTTTTCTTTCTACAACCCTTCCTTTGTCTACACCTGTCAAAAGTGGGCACTCTGTTGACATTCAACTACCTTAGGTGCTTGAACTCGACACCACAATCCAACACAGTCCAGCATTCTGCAACCATAGGGAGTTATTCAAAGAAATTACTTTCAGCATTTATAAAACTCCCAGTCATCTTTTCCTCCAGAAACTGATAAGGGGAAACTAAAATTCATATAGAAACTTAAGAAACATAGAATTAAATAAAAAAGATAAAGTTTGGAAGTTGCATACTTTCTGACTTAAAATATAACTTATTACAGTGCTGCATCAGTGAAGACGGTATTGTGCTGGTATACAGATAAGCAAATCAGTGGAATGAATTCTGTTTTGTTTTCATAGATGAAATAGAGTAAGAAGCCTCCCAAATTAGGTCTTCAAGACCTTATTCCTTTCCTTTTTTTATTATTATTTTAAAATATATTTGGTTTTTTCAGATTCTTACTGTGCAGCTTGGACTCCTGCAGATCCTCCTGTTTTCATCCTCCCCTTTGCTGGGATTACAGGCACGTGGCACTGCACCTGCACTCTGGCCTGCTCAGCCCACCTTGGGGGTGGAGCTGCTAGAGCATATGGCATCTGTGCTTGCCTCAGCTTGCCTAAGCAGGCACTAAGCAGAACTTGATTTCTGAAATTTCAAAAGTTCTGTACAAATTTTACCATTAAAGCAATTTGATTGTGCAAGGCAGTATATATCACTTTTTTTGATACTGGGAATTGAGCTAAAGCAGATCACTCTTTAAGACCAGAATATTTAAATTGTTCCTAAAGCCTAAAGTACATCTTGGAATTTGTAATTTTTTTTTACAATGGACAATATTTCAAGCCAGATTTTGGGGCAAATTTAATTTCCTCATTCCTAATATTTATCGCTAGGTATTAGTTTTCTTCCTATTTTTAAACTACAGTGATACAATGATCTAAGCTAAGATTTATAATACTTTTTCTTAATAATCATATCCATATGCTGTGTTTCTGTATTTTCTCATCAATGAATTTCCATGAGAAAATAATTATTCACTGGTAGCTGCCTCTGTAGGTTTAGCCATTAAAGAGGATCCATGAAGACTGACTGCAAGTATAAAGATAAAATAAGTTATTATCTTCATAACCTAGAAAGAGAATAGCTTCTGATTTAGAGGCACATTCCAGCAGAATGAGAATTTGATTAATTAATGGTTTAAATCTGTCAAATTTGTAAATAGATTTTTTCCTTATGGAGGAGAGACTGAGTACTTGCAATGTGTTTATCCATTAGTAGTTAGTGGGTTGGGGAAGCTGTAAAACCAGAATAGTTTTATATGCAGTGGCAATTCAATGCAGTGCAACAAGCAAAGGATTTTGCCCAGCAGGTTTGTGTGTATGTATGTGTGTATGTATGTATGTATGTGACTTTTTGGAGAAGAGTTCTTGCTATGCAGTTTAGGTTAGCTTTGTGCTCACTATGTAACCCAAGAGCACCTCAATTTGAGGCAACTCCTGCCTCAGCCTCCTGAGTGCTGGGAATACAGGATTGCACCACCAGGCCTATCATTGTCTGTCCATTCATCAGTTATGAGTGTGTTACAAAGCATTTGAGCACCCTGTCACAGTAGACATGAGATGGTGTTCTTTAGTATGGAATCATCATAAACAACCCTATGCCTGCCAGTTCCTTCACAATATTTCAGTTTCAAAACAAACAAACAAACAAAACCAAAAATCCCTCAGTTTCATTTGCCTCAGTCAACAGCTCACAAGCTAACCTGTATGTTGCGTGTTGTTCTAAGGACTCTCAAACAGAAATACCATAAGTAGTGTGCTATGGTAAGTTTGGAAAAAGATTTAAGAACTGAACATAATCATCTGGAATTTGAAAAAAGATAGTTTGGCAAAGCAATACATCATCAGACAAAAACCTGCTTGGGCATTATTTGTTGTGTTTGTAAGATTTATTCTGAATTTTTGATCTCCTGTCAAGAGGTTGTAATTATAAAAATGAATGGCATTTTAGGTAGAACAACTTTAAAAAATGTTAAAATAGTCTCAGAAAAATCAGCTATGTGTTTTCAGACAAGGAACAGAAAAAGATATTTAAACTAATTAAATTAAAAAATTTTAATTTTGGGCCTAGAGAGATAGCACAGTAGAATAAGCTCTTACCTGTCAAGCGCAAGGTCCTGAGTTCAACCCCTGGTTCCACAAAATAAATAAATAAATAAAATTTTAAAAAGTAAAATTAATTTTTCAGTGGAATGAATGTGACACAATGTAGATCTCTGGCAGGCATTTTCCCTTTCCCTCCTTGATGTGCTGGTGTCCACAGAATTGGAATTACTGATAGAATGTTTTAGGATTTCTTTGAAAGATGAAAGTAGCATGATTTTTTTCAGAACACCATGTGTATGATCTGAATACACTTTCAAAGTGCAAATGCCTAACCTTAAGGACAGACAATGATGACCAATTAAGAGGTGCAAAAGGACTCTTAATAAAGAAATAGCCATAACAGGGGCATGAGAAAACAAACCACAGCAATAGGAACCATTATTGTGCTAATTGAATGACATACAGTACTTCATTTACCCTTCTAGATGCTATCTTCATCTTCATTTTATTTCTAGGGCAGGGATCAGACTCATGTCAAGGCTATCTGTTAGATAAAAGTCAGAGAGTATATTTAAAACACCTGTACCTAAGGGAGCCTGGAGGTACCTGATAGAAGAACGATTTTTTACCGAGGTTTTTATAGAAGCATGCATAATCTCTGTTATTCAAAGAGCTTCACCTATATTTGGTATAATTTGAATCTGTCATGTGGTTTACTCCTTAATCCAGAGAGTCTGAAAGAGTCTTTCTTTAACAAGTGCTATAGACTGTTAAAACTGACAGTAGGAGGAAGTTAGAAGAGGAAATGGGGCTGGTCTTGTGGATCCAGAGGAGACTAATTATGACTGAAATTGAGAAGATGAGCTGGGTATGAAGAGAAAAATAACTCATAAAGTTGTATGAAAAAGGATTCTGGAAGAAAATCACCTTTGGACCTGACTGGAAGAATAATATTTTCCCTCCAGGAGCTTCTCATGGTAAGGAAATGACATGGAGTTGAAGGAAAGACCCGGAATTGGGTCAAAGAATTGCAGAGCTTGTTGGTGAGACAGGAAGAGATGGGCCTGTGTGTGTCCCTAAGATTATGCAAAATGTTGAGTACTGAGAATTTTCCATATTTAAATTGTCTGTTAGTCCTCAGCAATTTCCATTTTAGTCAGTTTCTTGGGACTGCAACAAAATACCTGACAACCACAAATTACTAGAGGTGTAGAACACACAGTTTATCCAGGATTTAGCTACTGTTAAATCTAGCAGAACACTTCCTAGGTTAACATCCATACTTCCTGGAGCATCAAGGTCTGCTCAGTTTTGAAAGCTTGGATGAAGCCAGAAGAAATCTTTTCTTCTTATTAATAATGTTGATGCAGTTAGTGTAGATCAAAGTAGTTTCTCATTTCCAGAAATAAACAGGTCAACCTCCATGTGTGTTTGTTTATCTTAAGCTTTCAAGTAAACTCTGTGGTACGAGTTCCTATCACTGAGGTTCAAACATAAAGTAGCTTGGGACGTAAAATCTTCAGGAAGCATTACTGTAGTCTGTGTTAAAATATTCAACTTTTCTACCAAAGTCTGGGTTTCTATCACCTGGCAGAAGTGATTTTGTCTTAGAATCTACTCGCTGTACTGCTATATTGGTCATATGTATTTACACAAATATTGTCTTATAGCGATGCTTTCCAAATTTTGATATTTGTGATTTACATTTGCTAGTCATAGGCTGTCACTAGGTGTCCTTAAAATTTATTTTCATTTTCTTAGAAAAGTACTTGATAGGATTCCTAGAAACTCAATAATGCCTCATACTGAAAAATAGACTATTACGATTTTTAGAGCTAAAATTATTTTATGCTCTCTTCAATCTGCTATTTTATGTTGCAAGGAGAAAAGTTTTACAGAATCCAAAATTTAGTGTTAAATAGTCCATGGCTGATGTCAGGCAATAGTGAATTTATTTAATAAAATTCACTCACTTTACCCTATTTTTCTCACTCCTATATATTCCAATATAATAATTTAAATCGACAAGGTCTACAGTGACTATACTAGGGTAAAAGTTCTTTCTACTCCAGCATACCTACTGTTATCAGAATAAGGTAGCATTAATGGAGTCTAAAGTACTAAATATTTGTAGTGCTACTGCTAAAAGCAAGTCACCACAGATAAATACCAGAATCCCCAAAGATATGTGTATTATTTTTTTATGAGACTGTCAGAAAGAGACACTGAGAGACCAGAAAATACCTTGGAGAGGTTCAAGAAAATAAAGCTAATTATACCCATAGGTCTTAGAGACCAAAAGGAGCAACATAGAGAGTCACATTAGGAAGATGCCAACATAGTTGGGAAGCAAACAGTAGCTAGGGGAAGGCTTAGCTCAGAGCCTTTGTTTGGGTCAGCGTGGGCAAGGCAAGCAGTGCAGTGTGAGTACTGAGGAACTGCAATATGGGTAAGTTTTGCAGCATGTTGCCTATAGTAGTGATTCCTAGTTTGACGTCACCTGGCCCTGAGGTCCTTGAGGTTAAAGTAGAGGAATGGTCCTTCTCAGGTGTATGGACTAGGTAAGAAGAATGGCTCAGGATTGGTTAATTTGCATGTGAAAGGGTGATTTACCTAGGCTCTTTGTTATCACCACGCACTGGTTAGCCTCTGATGGGACAGTATTTCCCCAACCAAAAGCGTTTTTCTACGATGTCAAAATATAATATACAAAATTTAAAAAAAACTTATTTATAATACATTGATTTATACCAGTGCCAGTATTGAACCGAATAGACAAATATTATCTGCCATCATGGCTAAAGCTTAGGCAATAGCCAGGGAGAAAAAGTTTTTAACCCTCCCTTCACCCAACAAGTTAACAGCATTGAACATCTGCTATGACTATGGTGGAGTAGGCAATAGTCTAAGAAATCTAGAGAAACTAACAGCATAAACATTTTTTTTCTTTTTTGATTTTTCATCTAGTTGATTTATTTGTTTATTTTAAAGAGAATAAAAAATTAAAAAACAATAAAAGTGATACAGAATTTCAAAACAAGATGGTAGGAAATTAACAATGGTTGTTACACTGCATATTGTTATATTCAGGGGCCAGGGAGATGGCTCAGTGGAGTAAGCGCTTCCTTGACAAGCACAAGTACCTGAGTTCAACCCCTGGTTCCGCCAAAAAATAAATAAATAAAAATAAAAAATAAAATTGTAGGCATCCGAGTCTTGGTGATGGAGAGATCATGGTGGATGACTGCATATTGTTATATTCAAAGTAGTTGTTCAGATTACCAGATATAGGCATGCAGAATTGATCAAACAGTTAAGCATTAATTGTTCCTTTTAAAGAATAAACAAATTTTTAATGAGTTAAATTATTTCTAAAGAATTCAGGATATGAAGACTAAAGACTCCAGAGAGAAAAATTTATTTAAAGGAGCAACACAGTCTAATTCTTTCTTTCTCCTGGAACATTTGCTAATTCTTAATCACTATCCACAGAAAGGGTAAGAAACTAGATTTACCAAGCTCTTAGGTGGCTGGCTAATTGAACTGAAGCAGGGGATGGGCAATGATCCTCACAGTTATTCTTCTTTCCTGTATAGTATAAGACATCTGGTGATTCTAAGGCTAGTCAAAGTAAGAGGCCAGAAAGCTGAGCGAAAAGTAACTAAAATTATTAAGTGAGACCTTGAAAGTTCAATAATAAATATCAAAGGAAAATTGAAATAGAGCACCAATGAGAACAAAACTTGCCTGTCCAAATAGCTCAGTGGATGAAAGTGCCTTCAAGCAGGTGCAGGGGCTGGGGCTTCAATCCCTGGGCCTGCTGTGCAGGCCCTGGGAAGGCTGAGATGGCAATTGAGATTGGGTGTGGTGGCACATGCCTGTAATCCCAGATCTTGGGAGGCTGTAAACAGGCAGATCACTAGGAGTCCAAATTAGTAATGAGACCCTGAACACTCTGTAGACCCTTCCCTAAAATACAAAAAAAAAAAAAAAAAAAAGAAAACAAAAACTTTTTGATAAAATCTTCAGAGTCATTGTTGAGGTCATGCAGTGGAAAAAAAATCTGAAAACAGCTAAACTAGGTTTTAGATAGGTCTCCTAAAGTTTGAAATCCAGCTAAATTGTTTCAATTTATCTTCGATATAAAGGGATTTCTCCTCTATGTTTACACTACAAAATAGTGAAATTTTTTCAATTTATAAGCATTCCCAGAGACCTTACATTTTTTTATTTGTAAAATTTGATATTTAACACAAAAATTATAAGGAATACTAAGAGATGAAGATAATTAAAAGATTCTTGGCTGATAACAAACATAGGTACTGCCAGACACAGACCCAAAGATGGCTGAGGTTAATATATATCTTTGAACATAGATAACTAGATGAGTAGACCATAGATAGCCAGAGCACTAGAAATTATATTAAGATGAAGTTAAAATTATATACCTGAAAATATAATGACCATAATTAAGAACTAAATAGATGATTTGATAGAGGATTAGACTAAAGAAGGCTTAGCAAGTTAGAGGCAGCTCCGTACAAAATACACATAGTGATATATGAAAAGAAAATATGAAAGAAGGTAAATAAAAGATCGGAAGAACGATATGTGACATGGTGGAAAGGCTAGCTTATGTGTAAGTGCACAACTCAGAGACAAAAATGACTAATACTCAAAATTATGAAAGGCATCCAGATGTACTGACAAGAAAGGTAAAAAGAAAGCCACATATAAACATCGCATTAGAAAATCTTAGAAAATACCAATAAAGAGAAACTATAAAATGCATTGAAAGAAAAAGATAAACAAATAGCTATTTCCTTAGAGAAGCAACAATAAAACAGAAAGGTGACTTCTCAGTAAGAAAAATGGATGCCAGAATAAAGAAGAGTGTTTTTTGCTAGCTTGTTAGTTGTTATTAGCTGCTTTGTATTTGAAAGGCTCCTTAGGTCCTGCTCCATTTGCAGTACATTCTTAGGATGGATGTAGTAAATAAAGCTCTCCTTAAAGCAAAAAAAAAAAGTATTTTTAAAAAATGTATTTAGTACAGGATTTACAGGGTAGGATTCACAGTGATCCTCCTGTTTTCAGGCTCCCAGACTCTGGGATTACAGGGGTGCACCACCATGCCCACTCTGAATCCTGTCTTAGCACACCCCCTGGGGGATGCGGTCAGCATGGTGGGGCAAGGTCAGCATGGCAGGTCCCTGCATCTGCCTAAGCAGGCACTTTAATCCACTGAGCTATCTGACCAGCCCTGAAAAATGTTTTTAAAGTTTTGAAAGAAAACAATTGCCAACCAATAGGTATATACTCAATATGAAGATACCTTTAAAAACGAACATGTTTCCAGATCTGCCCCAAACTAACTAACCACATGCACACAGAACTCATCTGTTGCAAACTTGCCTTAAGAGATATTCTAAAGGGACAATGATTCATAGAGAAAGGAAATAACCTTAAATAGAAATAAATAGACAAACTAAGATGAGAGATGGGTAGATCTATGGATCAATCTATCTAAATCAGCATCGTGTAACAATATTCACGATTATAGGTTTGAAATTCCAGATATAATTTGTATTTACAAAAACAGTAACATAAAAGTAGATTTTTTTTGTGGAACCAGGGATTGAACTCAAGCCCTTGTGCTTTCCAGGGAAGGGCTTATTCCCCTGAGCCATCTCTCCAGACCCAAAAGTAGCTATTGTTAATTAAGGTTAAAAGTCTGGAAGTCTTATGGAAGAGTGTAAATGAATTAACACAAGACCCTTAGATCTCAGAGGTATGTATTTTCTTTTCCCCATTTTATACTATTCCACTCAAATTTAAAACTCATTGCTCCAAATAAAGCAAAAACACAAGCTATGGAGATAGCTCAGTAGAATAAGCACTTGCCTGATAAGCACAAGGGCTTGAGTTCAATCCCCAGTTGTACCAAAAATAAAAAAAGCATAAACAGACAAGCAAAGGATAACGAAGAACATGTGGGAGTGATAGAAAATAGCAAGCAAGTGGCTAACGAAAACATGTGCACAAGTATTTACAATAAATTGGATAAGAAACATAGAATTTATACTGCCATCATTTGTTCAGGCTTGTACTGAAATTAACAATAATACAAAAGGAAAGATAAATGATGTAAGAGATAAAAGGAAAGAAGAGTCTGTCATTATTTACAGATAACAGTATTTGAACACTGAAATTTTAAATTGCCTGTGAAGTCCTGAAAGTAATAAGTGAATTTAGCAAGATTGCAGAATATAATATCAGCATGGAAAAAAATCACTGTATATGAATAACAAAAAAGTTCAAAAATTACATCACTCAAGTAAATATATTCAATATGTGCAATGTGTTATTTGTTTTAAAAAGCAGTTGAAAATTATTGAAAGAAATTACAGAAGACCTAACTGAAGGTTGTATTTTTCACAGGATTGGAAGTTTCAGTAATTTAAAGATGATAATTCACTCCAACCTGACACTGAGCTTGAAGGCCATCAAAATGCTACCAAGCATACAATGAAAATTAGTAAGTAAATGTTGAAATATATAAATAAATTAAAATATATAAATATAAAAATAAATATAAACAAACATGTATAAATACTATATATACATACATTCTAACACTTTAAAATAAAGAATAGATTCAAAGGATCAGAAATCAAGACAGCTTACTGAGCTGCAGTTAGTCAGGCAGCATAAGTTCAATATTATCCATACACTAAAAAGTCAATCTTGACCTTTGTTTTGTATCTTAGCAGAAGTTACTTTCAAAACACCTGTAGATGTCAATATAAAAGTGGTGAATGCGTGAGGCCTCCAGACTTATGAGAATATTTTCCTGTGGATAAAAATGGCATAAACAAGTGAATAAAATTGTGATGCCTTCTGGAAGGAAAGAGGTGCAGGTAAGTCAGTATCGGAAAGGCAATGACAATATCTTATGTAGATCAGATTTACATTGCTGCAATGAGGCATCATAATAAATAACCCACAGCTCTCACTAGCATGCGATCAGAATGATTTATGAGATTCTACTTCATCTGGGCCAGAGTTAGGTGATCTTAATGTGCTTAACATTCTATTTCAAGTCAACTGTCAGCAGGCAGTTTGTTACCTGGGGAGTCAGTCACTCTTGATAGTAATTGGCTAACTGCCGGCTGACCTAGAATGGCCTTGGCTGTGGACATGGGGGCCACTCAGTTCTACTCCATGTGCATTTCATCCCGTGGCTGGCCCTTAACGTACCCTCATCCCAGAGGCGTTTCCTCAACTGCTGCTACTAAGACCTTTGCTGGGTGTTAATGGAGCGTAGGTATCCAGATCCTGTACCTCAGGCTCAGGCTGGGAGGCTGTGCCGGGGGACCAGCATATGACATGAGAAATGCTTTGTAAAAAATGTAACTGCATATATGATTCTTCACTGGCCATCTTAAAGGTTGTTTGAAAGGGAATTATTTAAACATTTTCCTAACCCTATTCACTAACTATTTTGAGGATTACAGCAAATATTCAAAGTAGACAATGCCTTCTTCCTAAAAAAGAGATTGGCAGTATCCTTCAAGAATAATTTTTCAAATTGATGCACTTCGAAATTACTTACTAGAGAGTAGCATGCACTATAATTTTTGCCTTATCTAACCCTGATGACCTCTGCAATGTATTTTATTCAGGCTTTTTGTCTTCCATTATTTTTCCTGTGTTTAAAGATTAGTCAACATTTAACCAAAAAGCTTTCAGAATTGTATCTTGGTGAACGAAAGAATACAGAAATTTTAGTACTCTTATCTACTTATATTAAGTCTGGTACTTGGATCATGTTTTGTTAGAATTTAAACATTTGAATTAATTAATGCTACTATTTTTATATTTTTTAACTTTTTAAATTTTATTGTATTTATTAAAAAATACAAAATCATGATAAAAAACCACATTAGAAAATCATGCAAAATTTCACTAGACAAAGTAATAGTGATTCAATAATGATTGCTGTATGAGATGATGTTATCTTCATATTAGCTGTTTAGGTTACCAAACATAAGTTCGCAAAATTGGTTTATAAAACAAAACAAAACAACAAACATGCTATAAAAATTGAATAGAACAGAAAAAAATTAAAGTATTAACTGCTTCTTTCAAAAGAAATCAGCAGAAATCAGCTGTACAATTATCTAAATTACTCTGCATATGTACACAGTATATCTTTTTTCCTTCTTTCTTTTGTCCTTTTCTCTTCCCTGTCTGTCCTTCGCATTGAACAGACTCTTTCCCTTTTGCTATCTCTATTGTACCTTTCAGACGTAGTCCCTTTTCGTATTTCCTTTCCTTCTCCTTCCCCCATCCTCTACCCATTTACCACCTTCCTATTTGAGAAAGATGCAGCTCCCTACCTCCAACTATCTACCTTTTGTTTTGCTTTTTATTATAATTTGAGTTTCTCTGAGGAGACTTCACTGACCTCATCAGAAACAAAAACTACATGTTTTGGTATATAGGTCTTGCTCTATCTCGGTCTTAACCATCTAGCAAGTATAAAAATGAGGTGTATAATGCAGGGCCATAATAATAAGTTGAGCTGTAAATGGCTATGGTCCACAGCTTCTTCAGATAACTCACTGTTGTTGTGGAATGCTGGACTGAGTTGGATTGTGTCGCCGAGTTCAGGCACCTAAATTGGTTGAATGACAATGGGGTGCCCATCTTCGGCAGGTGTAGACAAAAGAAGGGGTATAGAAAGGAAGAATCACAATGTGTGTGTATGGATAGTACAGTTGGGATAGATAACGCTGTGCTTCTACATAATTCTATGTGAGGCAAGATTTGCAGTAATGGTGGTTGGACAGGATATTATGTCAGCTTCTAGTACTATGGACAACCACTAGGAAAATAACAAGGTAGAAAGTATTAATTATTGAATCTTTGCTATAATTCAGGTATAAAAGTAAGATAAGTAAACAGCTATACTCTCTTAATTTACTGATGAGAGACATCTGTTATAATAATGTCTGTAAGTATAATATCAGGTATGCAACTTGTATGATACCAAAACATTATGAAAACAGTTTGCAGTGTATTAATTTATGGAATCCGTCCTGTTAAGGTGTCTTAAAACTGTCTCACTAATATTTGTACTTCAATAAAATAAAAAATGAATTAAAAAAAAGGAATCAGACACAGAAACCTAAATAGCTCATGAATTTTCTTATTTGGAATTATTTTAATTAACTCTGCACTGAATTTCACACAGAGAACAGTGAACCATGGGAGGATTTTCAGAGGCTAGCAAATAGCATACAAGGAGGACTATTGCAGTGGAGATAAAATCAGGGCTGCAGAGAGGAGATGATACCTTGGGAAATTCTGGACCCAGGGTAGAGTGGCCCCAGATGACACTTGGTATGTCTTTTGTGAAAACAGTAGTATTTCTTTAGATGAGAAACGTGAAAATGTAACTAAAACAGCAGGTGCTAGTATCATTATGTGTGAGAGTAAATAATGTAACTGAGCTAGCACATAGCAGATGGAACACAACATATGTAAAGAGCATGGGGAAACAAGGACAGGGGGAGCAGTGGTGAAATATTCACTGAAATACAGGTTGAGGAGAGCAATTCCAGTGCTAAAATATAAAGTAAGACTACACCAAACAAAAAGTCATGAAGCAGATTTTTTTAAATGAAGGCCAAAATTATACTTGAATCGTTAAGTAGAGTCAAGTCCTGGTTTTTCCTGGAACGGTTGATTAAAATTTTTTGTGATCTTCAAGCATTTCTTTTGCCTTAGACCATTTATCCCTGTATTTATGAGAGCCCTCATTTTCATAAATATTATCAGGCTACAGCATAAAGCAGGGCGATCAGTTTGTCAACTGATCTTTGGATTTTGTCTTAATGTACATAAAGAGAATTATCCCATAAAACCCAACCTCCACTGTTATGTGGGATAAACAGGAAAGGCTTTTCTTTTTTCTTCAGTTGAGTTGACTCTTAGTACAGTATAAAGGATGAAAACGCAGGAGAAGCAAACCAACAGCAAGGAAGTAAACAGAAATATTACATTGCCCAACTTTATAATAACCTCATTCAAAGAGATGTCTGTGTAAGCCAGCTTGACAAAGGCCAGTGTTTCACAAACAAAATGATTGATGACATATTCCCTACTGGAGGGCAATCGGATTGCAAGAATAGTCTCTGTCAATGAATTGAGAAATCCTAACCCCCAGGAGAGAGCTGCTATTTGAACAGAGTGCCTTCTTCATGGTGATTATCTCAGGGGGTTGCAGATTCTCACATATTCATCGTAGGCCATCACGGCTAAGAGCACACATTCTGTGGAAATCACAGTGTGAGAGACAGACATTTGAATGGTACCTCTAAGGAAAGAGATTTTTTTTTCCTCTGATAGTGTATCAGCATTTAGGAATGAAGAAAGATGTATGCCAAATATCCAGAAAGGAAAGATTACCCAGGAAGAAGTACATGGGTGTGTGGAGGTGAGACTCCAGCAGAGTTAAGACAATCGAGTTTCCCAAGAAGGATTACCAGGTACATCACCCAGCACATGACAAGAAGGAATTTTTCAGCTCTTGAGTAGTCAGAAAGCCCCTGAACAATGAACTCAATCTCTGTCCAATTGTTCCTTTCCATTTTTGCTTATCTATACCTTGAGTCAAATGAGTCTATACAGAATGATTATTGCGTTTGTTAGGTCTGAGAAGCCCACCGCGTGAAGAAAGACTCTAAGAGACGTCTTCTCATGTAAAAGCAAGGGGATTTTATTTTCCATGCGTGCATGGGGCTCACTGAACGCGCAGGAACAGAGAGCCCCGAGCTGACTGTGGGCTGGGTTTTAAGCCCGGAGACAAAGGGAGGAGGGGTCTTGTAAGCGCGGTTACAGAAGCGAATGGCATTGGTTAGTTTAGGTTGACCTTTAAAATAATTGGTGGGTTTGAGAATATA